>WMED01014697.1:0-13924 GCA_019650415.1 Pipa parva | reverse complement strand
AATTTCATGATTGCACTATTTCAAATTATTCTAATTCGTTGACCAGCACTTGTAGATACCGATTCATAGCTTTATGCAACTATAGGCCCTTAGCCTTCAAGCTTCCCAGTTATGCTCAGCGGCTTATCTGCATGCTATTTCTGGACTTGTTGCCGGATTGACACTGGGTCTTCTTGCCCCAGTACTGCCCCATTCTACAATATACTGGGTCCAGGGGTAGTGCCAGAAACAGGGCTGCTGAGGGGTCACAGCTAGGCCTCTTGGAATTTGGTACTGGTCACAACCATGACCACTGCATCTCCTATAGTTATGCTCCTTATTCTAATCATTGCATAGATCATTTGTTTAATTAGTCAGTACTCATAAGCCTACATTTGACCCCCATAGCAGTACCCCTTATTGATCTCTGTTGGCAGCCTCCAGCACCTATGTAGTTTTCTAGGAATATACTGATCAACACCTGTACCGCTAATCATGACTACTAATTAGAGCGTTACCAGTGGGATCAGAACCAAATGTCACACTGTTTCTACATCTGCCACAATTGGTTGTATAGCATATTTCAGTAGCAGGCCAAACAGTTCTATATGTTTGATGGAAGCAAAGCCAAAATCAACTCCTATTCTGGTGCTATACTAAATGGTTTGCTGAGTCAGAAAACTGCCTAAAATAGCTTCTGTTCCCTTTCCTTTTAACCAAACATCCAACATAAGCAGCTATTGCTAGTACTTACCAATTATGCTAGTGGGGAGTCTAGCATAATCAGGTCAGTAGCAGGGGCCCAGACCTGTGACCAAAAAGCATCTGTTTTACATGTTCCTAGCTACCTTTAATTGCAGTAAACTTGAGTTGGAAGGCTATGGGCTTCTTCGTAATGTCCTGCAAAACAGATAATTTTGACAGTACTGGTACATGACCTCTTTTGCTAACAGGCTGTGATCCTTTGTAATCAACTTCTCTGGTGTACCCAAGATGCCTCAGTTTGACAATGAGTGTGGTATCAGTCTAAAGTAGGGGTCTCAAACTCAATTTACCCGGGGGCCGCTGGAGGTAGAGTCTGGGTGAGGCAGGGCCGCATCAGGTTTTCCACAAGAAAACAACAGATTCCCCTGCTTGGCTCCATCTGCAGTAGATTACTGTTACTGCGTTCCTCACTTCCTCCCCCACCGCTCTTGATTACATCATTAGTGTGTGCCGAGGAAGGCAGAGAAGAGCGCTGTAACTGCAACTGCAACTGCTAAAACAGGCCATTTCTTATTTGATGCAATCAGCCTTAAATCACTTTAATTCCCCTAACAGAATACTTGAAAAAGTAGTTCTGTTTTTTAGCTGACCTTGTAACTTTCTACTATGGGGCAAAATGAGCCCCAAAAAGTTGGTGGAAGTGCACACCAAATTTTAATTCGCTGGTGATGATGCTAAACTCTTGGATGTAGGGCACACATCACGATAATAGCCGCAGTTTATATAGTAGAATTTGCACACACACAGTAGGTATAGAGTAGGTATATAACCTTCTTTAATAAGCCATTAGTGCAAGTTACAGAACAACATTTTGGGGGGGTATACCTGATGAAGGGTGGATTATACCCCCAGAACGTTGTTCTGTAACCTGCACTAACAGTCTATTAAAAAAAGGTTATATACCAACTGTGTGTGCAAATTCTACTATACAAACTGCTGCAAAATGAACCCCAACCCATACAATCTAAAAGTCAATTTTGACAATTTGCAAATGTTTTCTATTTGACATCATATATGATACAAATGTATCTTTTGTCTTTGTATGATACATTATAACGTATCTGCCCTTAGCTATCCATCTTCTATCTAATTGTTATCACCATTAATTTAGAAACTGTTTTCCATCATCACAGCACCACCTGTTGACTACAAATGGATAGTTCCATTGCTGACAAATTCTAGTAGGCTTTAAAAGTCCATGACCTAAGTAATCCAAAATATATTAAAACATGTATTAAAGAAAGCTCTGATACCAGTCTAGTAACAATATGGATTGGGCTGTTGGGTTAAACATGCATTTCAAGGTGATGCTAAGCCTAGTTTACATTAACTAAAAATAACAGAGCTAACATTTATATGCCAGAGTAAATAAAACTATAACAATGTTAATTCACACGTTTACGATTCTGCCCTTAATGAATGTGCCCCAAAATGTTGTGTCTTGTCGTAAAGCCATGCACACAGAGAAAACCTCAGATCAGCCAAAGTATAGGTAGTACCTCCATATTTTTTGTACAAAATATGTTGTTTGTGTACTGCTCTTTAAAGTACAAAGAACACATCATTTCCATGCTATTGTTGTTTTGCCATACTTAAAACCACCATCGTATACATATCGTGAAACGTTACTTAGAAGTATTTGTGTTTTCAAGATTAGCATTTCCTATAGTGTGCAATCCTTAGTTTTATTCTGTAGGGGTGGTGTAACATATATTAATGTATAACAGAGAAATAATCCCCTCAACAAGCTTCCACTTGTAATAATAAAAAAAAACCTGTTTCGGACTCCATAGCATTCCCTTTGTAGTCTCTGCGCATGCTAAACCTTCTACATATTGTGAAATGAGGCAAAATGGAAAACTGCTTTATGTCAGATGAAGAAAAATTTGACATTTATTATGCTACCATGAAATCTGTGTCCTGCAGAGAGGCTGACCATCCAGCTTGTTATTAGTGCACAGGTCAAATGCCTGCATCTCTGATGGTATGGGATTACATTAGTGTCTATGGCAAGGGCAGCTTACACATCTTGAAAGTCACTATCAACGATAAGCAGTATATAGAGGTTTTAGAACAGTGGTTCTCAACCTTCCTTATACTGCTGTGACCCCTGCAATGTCTCAACCATCCTAATGAAGCAATGTCATCACGCCTGGTACCCATATGTGGGCAGATTTTAGGCAACCCCTGTGAAAGGGTCGTTTGACCCCCAAAAGGGGTCACGACTCACAGGTTGAGAACCGCTGCTTTAGAACAACATATGCTACCCCCATACAGACATCTCTTTCAGGAATGCCTTCATATTTCAGCAATATTAAACCACAAACTGAAGCCATTACAACAGCATGGCACATTATGAAACAAAATATACAACAAAGATGGCCCAAGACTGTTGAGCAGTTAGAATTCTACATCAGACAAGAATGGGAGAACATTCTTCACCCAAAACTCCAGCAATTTGTCTCCTCACTTTCTAGACATTTATAAACTGTTGTAAAAAGAAGAGGGGATGCTACACATGCTACTGTTCCAACTTTTTTAGATGGGTTTCTGCTATACAAATAGTTTAAAAATACATTTAGGGAAGAAATAATACTCGCCATTTGTTTTGCTGTTTAGTTCTAATGAGAACTTACATTTTATCCTCCTCCCCCCTTTCCCTCCTGCAAGTTAGGAAACACGAGAAGAAAAAGCTGCCTAACTGCTATTGGTTAAGCAGTGTGCTGACCTTTGGGCTTCAACAATCAAGCTTGTTTACATTCCTGGAATGCAGGAGATTACAGAGGCTTGGGCTCTGGAAAGCTGACTTGTGCACAGGTGTTAAGTATTAAGTAGGGCAAAAATGTCCGGGGAGTGTACCTTTTCATGACTCTTCCAAAATCTCTTTGAGATTCTAAAAACTCTTTTATAAATGGGTTCCAGTGCTGTTCCTTTGTCAGATTTTTGTTTGGCATTATGCGAAGAACACAACAAGCACATCAGCAATGTCCTGTACTGCAACTACTAGTTCTTACAGTTTACCTCTACTCTCAACTTCTGGTAAATTTCTGCGATGCATTGTAGTAATATGCTTTCCTAAAATCTGGTATAATTCTGTGAAGCATTGTTTTGCATACTGCATCCTCAGGGGCACCAAAAGATTTGTGTGTGTCTGAAGGTAAGTTAGTGCCACTTTGAGAGTCTTGCATACTATCCTATTCATGTATGAATGCTAGCAAATACCCAATTGGAAACTTTACCATTTCAGACATTTTCAGTTTGCTATGATTTGTCATGTCACTAATTAGAATCCTTGCCATCATCTGGATAGAACTGTAATGTAGTTCAGAAAGGGACAATAAATTTTCATAACTTCCTCCCCCACCAATTGGCAAAATCATGGTATATAAAGTATCAGAAATTTTTAAATGAAAAAGTAGGATTTTCCCCAAGGTCACTTCTCTTACCATGAAATTACATACATATTTCAAAGTTTACCTCTTACGTCAAAAGTGCAATAATGTTAAATATATTCATATTTATTATTTTCAGATTGAAAACATTATTAAAACAAAGACCCTACGACCCACAAATTCTTTGATTTAAGGCAAGTGGTTGTTTAGGCTTTGCTTGCTGTGCCCCGAGCACATACTGACTCTTTAGTGTACATGGGATGATCAATGATCACAACTTTCCTGGGTCTTCTTTAAGAGTTACAGTCCTGTTAAAGACAATCTGTAAAACAAGAGAGAGTAAAAAACATTCAGTAATGCAATCACCAGACTGATTGGGAGGTATTATGCTAAACCATACATTGCACATTAGCAAATAGATTGGCCGGGTCTAGTAACCCACTTCAACCAAACAGATGTTTGTTTTTGTTTCCTCTTTCTGAATCCAGGGTAAACCTCTTGCTTAATAACCAGGGCTTCAGCATGCACCAGGGAAAGCAGCTGAGTGCATGGCATACACACGTGCCCAGACCCAGAATGTGAAGGAGAGAATTTTTTAATTCATGCAGCATAGAAAGCTGCAACATAGTTTAATGCTAATTGGTTACTTTGGGAACAGAATTGTGCCAGTTTATGAATTCCCCTGAATGTGTTTTATAGGGTACTAAGTCCCATTCGACTGAGGTGAGGACAGGTACATTATATATCATGAAGAAGGGCCTGGTAGGGACTGGTAGAAAGCATACCAATCCTTTCATTCAGAGAACCCTGTAAAACATTGTAGCAGGAACCAAAATGTTCTGCTCCACCTATGGAGGATGTTTAAATGCACTGTTTTGCCTAGAGTAAACAAATGCAATCCCATTACAATAGCAAATCATTTTAGAACAAAGCTAAGCTTGTATTAATGCAGTAATCCTACCTTGGCAAGCAAAAAACACTACTAACCTTTTCATTTGTGGTGTCTGGATCCACTGAGAAATAACCAAGTCTCTCAAACTGAAATTTATCCAGGATGTTGGCACTCTTTACTGACTGATCCACTAAAGCATCCTGGATTACAGTCATGGAGTTCTAAAAGAAACCAGTACAAGATAAGAGCAATCAGAGGGTTCTGTTCTCAGAAAGGCTTACGAGCAGCTTTACATTTGGTTCTAGCCCAAACTGTGTAAAAGCTATTTAATTAGTTCAGATTTTTTGGCTCGGCGATTATCCGTTAATAGAGAAGGCATTACATAATTCTACATGATCAAAATATTGTAGCCACAAATACTGGCCTTTAAAAATAAACACAACTTGATTTCTAAACTTACAGGGTTCAGATCACTAAGGAAACCACCGGGTACTTCAGATGGGTCTTCTGGGCTTTTGTGGAGAAAACTGGAATAAGGAACAAGACATGCGTTCACATTTTATAAACCAGCGTGATTTTCATTCTCTTATTATTTTTATGAACCAATTCGTTAAATCTCCCTGCAGAATTTACCCAGAAGCATACGATAATTGGCTATTTGGAAGTGAAGGGAATCTGTTATTTATACGAGAATACCTAACATACTCCCCAATATTTAGTGGTGAGAATACCACGTCAGCTACAGCATTACTAGTAGTTCATTAATATCTTTGCCCATTTCATATATCCCCTTTTAGCTACCCAAAGAGGTTTAATTTTTGTATTTTTCTCCCATGACAGACCAGTGCAGTCATTTCATATTTTCTGAGTCGCTGCAAAATTGTTTTTTATGATTAAAGCAGCAAAACAGGCTTTGAGGTGGTTTTTTTGCAGCCATGCGTCTTAAGTAAGATATAATTGGTCTTCTGTGGACAAAGGTTCTAGAGTTGTGTGGGTCAACTGATTACTACTGCTTTTCTCTGTGTGCCATCGGTGTTAAAAAGTACATAATAATTAGAGCGCTTTAGTCAATTCCAAGGACAACGTTTCTATCCATTGTTGTCTGGCTTCCTCAATATAACACATCATTAGAATTTCCCACAGCTGTTTACACAGACATGACTGTAAATCCAAAAGTAAGACTTCTTAGTATTCCTCTACTGCAAACTCACAGTGGCATAGTAAACAGTAAAACGCATTTTACTCACAGTCGGTCATAAAGGCGCACTTCACACAAAACAGGGTCAGATACCCAGTGAATGAATGCTTTAGGTTTCTCCGCTACATCTGTCTTTGTACAGGTGACTTTCAGTTCAGTCACTTTCCCATTTTGATCCTAGAGAGAAACATAGAATATGTATATATATTATATAGAAGTCCAATAAAAACACAGATTAGCTGAACCCATGGGGCTGCTTTTAAAGGAAAATTTCTGTTGGTTTGCTCTGCCAAAATAATTGGTGATCCTGTTACATCTCCAAACACCCATCTTTTTCTATGAAAAAGGAATCATCCATTGTATCCATCATTTCATTTGAATTTCCTTTTCTTGTAGGGACTACAACTTACAAGCTGTTCCAAATTTCCCATGATCCTATCATTACATTATAGTTTGTACAGCTGGTAATATTCATGTTATAGAAAAAAATTCCAATAATGAATAATGAAGTGGCAGTGATACAGTATTTAAACCAATTCAGTTAAGTGAAAGAAGTAGAGAAAGTCCTACCCAGTTAAAAACTTAATTCCTGTAACTGTAGAGAGGTCAACTAAATGAGCACAGAATTTGGTGCTCCCCCTAGTGCTCACTCAGTTGTTGTTTCCTATGAAAGAATTGCACATAATGATTCTGGGCTGACTCGGTATCATACGATTGACTTCCATGTGTAGCAAGAAGCTTAGCAGTAGCATCCATTCCCTTGGATTGTTCAACAAATTGTACTACAAAACACGAAGGCATTTGATTTGAGCAAACATGGCCAGCTTGCAATCAAAATGGCAGCAGAGCAAGTCATAATGGTCTGTTCGTCGAGAAGAAAAAAATCCAACATGCATGGCACATGGAAGAGGAATATGTTAGGGATGGAGACTCGGTATAGTTAATACATTGTAGCTGCCCATGCTCCTCTACTAAAAGTGGTGTCTATCTGTATGAGTAGTGAAATGGCTGGGGGACACAGCGCCTCCCCAGCTTTGGAGGTCTCACTGATTTATTACTCTGGCATCCCTTCTTGTCCCAACAACCACAAGAAAAAAAGGTGTTGGGGGGTTTCAGGGTGCAACATGTTATTTTCCATGCAAGCACTAATGTGGTAAAGCACAAACCAGCAGAATTAAAGGATGTTTAACCCAAATAGAGCATAAAATAGAATAATCCATATAATTTGTCTTGTTTACTTACACTGAGAACTCCGTTCTTCCTGCCTCCTTCTCTGCATCTCTGTTATTCACATGGTTGCTATGGCCATATTTAACTAACAACTAATTTCATCACTACCAGACCAATAACACCACAAAATAGGTAAGGAGGATGTAGTAACTAAAGTCATGTAATTTTATAATCTCATTATTAAAGCTTTGCATTTCCTTAACAGTTTCCTGGAATAAAAATTTGAAGGAAAAGGTTAAGATATCCTATATATGAATCCTTATGGTTGCTTCAGAGCTCCACATCCCACATACTGAAGGGCCTTATTGACTAAAGGCTGAATAGTCGTGTAATGCTCTGAAGTTGCATGTGTTCCACACTTCCCAGTGTTTGCTTATTGAAAATATGTGACCAATTCGGAGCACTTTGCGAGCACATGCACAGGAATGTCGACTATTGACTAAGTGGTGGAATGTGTTGAAGGAACAAATGTGACTAGGGGTACTGCTCTGAATTCACCCATTTAGAGTTCATTACATCAGAGTGGTGAATTGGAGGAACGATGGCTGAGCTCCACATTCTATTTCTATCCAACTGATTACACCGCACTACGCATCCGACCACAATCGCCACTGTTCACTTGTTTGACAAGACTATTTTGGAGAAGCGACTCAAACTGTAGAAGAGTGAATTCAGCAGGTGAATTCACCCTTTAGTCAATCAGCCCCTCAATCTAAAATGTTTACTTACTGGTACAATATAATCCCTATAAACCTCTTTATAGAGAACTGGGAGAGGGGGACAGTTACTGAAGTGTAACCATTACTTTAACTTGCACATTATCAATAATGTTAAGAAGTCAGAACATGTAATGGCACCTCTTGTGTTTGAAATAAAAGTCATCTACATTCTAAGAAGCCTTTAATCTATATTAATATATCGGTTAAAAATAATCTGAACAGATATATTAGTGATAATAGATAAAATATTCACTCACCTTTACAATATTTTGCACAGAGATAACATAGCCAGCATGCCTGAGTCCCACAGGTTGACCTGGTGTTAAACGCTTATATCCCTTTTCCATTACCTATGGGAGGGAACACAGTTACAGAAGTAGTTAAATTCATGCCTTTTTGTTCTTTACAGTGTCCTTTTAAATTCTGGATGTTTTACAGTGTTGTTCCGTTTGTTTAAAGTCAATAATTCCTTTAAAGGGAACCTATGCTCCCTTTAGCAACATACACGTATATGAACACTAGTTGAAGTTGATAGCTGTAGGTTCATAGATACAAATTAAAACAATACAGTTGTGCATTCCTATTGTAAGATCTCTTCTATGTTACACCAGGGAGTCTGGCCTCTTTCACCCAGCAGGGTCTGTTTGCTGTAATCTGATTGGACTCTGCATTGTGTCTGTTCAGTCCGTTGGAGGTAATCAGCACAAGAAGTGTGCTGGAAGTGTGGAATGGAAATGGTAGTGTATAGCAGAGGTTCTCAGACATTTTTCACCTGGGCCTCAGTTTCCCCTCATGGTCTACTTTCAGGTTTCGCCTATATAGTAGTGTAGTTAAACACATTTTACACTGGCATCACATATACTAAAACACATTTAGCAAACACACAACTTGCACCATTATAACAAGAGTTTTCTGGAATTATCATAGCCAAGTTACACTGCTAGTTATATGGCAGTGGCAGTTCCAAAATTGGGTGGCAATCACCCAACATATGCTTACTACTAAGAATTTTAAGAAAAAGTGACAAAAATAATGTATACATGGTTATCATAAAAGGCCTCTTTAATATCTGGGTCAACAGAAGAGTCTGGAAAAAAAAAAACACACAGCAAAGAATGAAATACTATTTGGCAGGTTTACTATTCAAGACCAAATCCTTATAGCTAATTAACTTAACATTGTGTTTCACAGTTTGAGAACCACTGTGTTCAGTATTGTCTTATTAAATATGTTTTATACAATAATTGCAATGTTTATCAACAATTTTTCCTACATTTGTGGATTATCCCGTTTAAAGATCTGTTCATCCATACTAATTCAGAGGAGAACTAAAGTGCTTGTGAGTTTGGTGGTGAGACAACTTGGGTGGTCTAATTCTAGTTACAGATATGTATAGGTCTTTTGTCCCCTGCTTCCTGTATATTCTATCAGCTGATCTATTTTTTAGGTTCTAGCATCACAATTCCCTGGGCAGGTTCACCTCCTCTTCTCCATGGCTGATGTAAGTAAGTGGAGATGCTGTATTAGGAGGTCCTTTTACTGCTTTTGCGCTTGCTCACATTAGTAATGAAGAGGAGAGATGGAAGTGCTTGGATTGAAGATGCTAGAACCTGCAAAAAGAAGATTGGCTGAAAGAAGCAGCAGGAGGCAGCAGGGGACAAAAGACCTGTATCCGTAGGTAAATATAATTAGACCACCCATGTTATCTCACCACCAGTTACGAGCGCTTTATAGTTCTTTCTTAACACAAAAAGCTTACCTCTCTGAAATCTGACTGTTCAATGTAGACTGTGGAGGAGAAAGGGATAGTATGAAACCCTTTGGATTCATCTGCTGGGAAGTTGGGAACAGAGATGTCAATGGCCTGCAAAAATAGAAAATAATGGCCTCATTACATGGGGAGGAGGGGCAGAAAGGACAAATTAAAAAATACTTACAGATTAACCAAAGAGTGAAAATACAAGTATCCCACAAATTGGTCAAAATGACGCCAAAAACAAAGTGCTTCTGGGTTGTTTTTTTTTTAATATTTACTATGACATGACTGTCCAAACGCAATCTGCTAAAAACAGCCAAGCGAAAAGTATTTATCACATTTGAAATGCAACATACAGTTCAAACAGAAGGCTGGTTAAATATAACAATCTTCATGGATATACTGTGGGCAGTAAAATTATTTGTATCATGTTAAAAAAAAAAAAGGGGGGGGGGGGCTCCTATCTGAATGTTTCGGATTATTAATAAAGTCTTCTCAATCTGTGTTTGGTGCAGGCCACTTCTGAAGTCAGTACAGAGTCATTAGTAAAGCACTAAAACAACAGTTGCTGGCTGTGAAACCGTTAAAAAAAAAAATTCTCGCTGTTTCTATAGTCGCATTCTTTTATTTCCATGAAAACATAACAAGCCCCTTTATAGCAATGGACAACAAAAATACTCACTCTCTCAGAGGGGAAATTGGTTATTGTAACTTTTAGAGGTTCTAGTACAGCCATAATCCTTGGGGCCGTTTCGTTCAGTACATCTCTAACGCAGGATTCCAACAAATGGGGTTCCATTGTTGTCTGAGCAACAGTCACTCCAACCTACACACAAGCAGAGAGAAGTGGTTTAGGGGAGCCTAGTCATATAAGAAATCTTTCAGGATCAGACATTTTGTGCACCAGAGTAGCATGTGAACCTCCATATCTGCACATCCTGTACAGCTCTCTGCTACAGAAATCACAAGTTTAGGAACCTACACAGCATTAAAAGACACAAAGACTCACCAACTGTACAGTTAGCACCAGAACTACACTGTCTTAATCCATGTAATAGAAGACCCTGGAAGAGGATTTATAATTACAAACAAACAAAAAAAAAAAAAAGTGTTCTGCAGATGCATTAACCTTGTGTTTACACTTAAAGTATTGCACTAGTTTTGGAAGGAGTTATTGGTCTTCACTTGTATATTAGATAATGTTTCCTTACCATGCATTTCTAACCTTACACTGTCTCTTAACTCTGAGCTAAATCAATTTGGCTGTATATCTGACAGAAAACATGAGTCAAACTGGGAGAGCACAATTCTCTTTCAATCAGTGACTAACATGAAGATAGATATAGACCTATCACTTCTAATGAAAGAAGATGACCTGGAGATCTGTTTGTGTAGCAACTGCCCAAGGTTGATACTAACCCTAGCACAGAAGTTATTAATGGCCTCTGGGGGAAATCCTCTTCGTCTTAAAGCAGTAAGTGTAAAAAGACGAGGATCATCCCAGTCTCTAAAATAGAAGAAAAAGAAGAAAAAAAAAAAAATCAAACTTTAGAAAGGATTAAATTAAATAAATATGTCCAATGATCAATAAGCATACTGCATAATTATTTGCAAATCAATATCCTACCAACAGGGTATACATCAACTTTTCATGCTCTCAAACAATATAATATGTCCAGCCTCACACCTGTAAGAATGAGTTATTTAGGCAGATTAACATTTGCTACCCAGAATGCTTTTAGGTGGGTTGAGATTTAAAGGAGAACTACAGCTGCAGAGAATACTTACATGATTGATCCAGCATTCAGTACATTAAGTGCGCTACTGCTTGATCAGCATTCATCTGACACTCCACAGCCCAGGATTGTCAAATGAATGCTTTGCGACTGCCACTCTCTTCTGGGTTACACGAGTGACATCAAATGTTGCATACTACCGCCTCCCAAATTTCGCCCAAATTAACCAAATGTGCATGTACAGATTAGAAAAAAAAATATCGATCTGCACAGTCTGTTAAGTTAGTCGAACTTCGGTATGGGGGCGGGTCTATATGAGGACTGACGTCACTCACATAACAAGGAAGTGAACAGGAGCGGCAATGTATTCATCTGACGATCCTGGGCTGTGGATTGTCAGATGAATACTGAGCAGTGCACTTAGTGTACTGCTGCTAGATCGATCAGGTAAGTATTCTCTGATGCTTTAGTTCTCCTTTAAGCTGCAGCCAGTGGCATGCACTGCAATGAGCAATGTCAGCATCCACCTTTAACTGTAACTAGTCTGCATGTAACTGTAAACTTTCTATAGGCTTTCGGTAGAGTGAGAAGAAAACTGTACCCAAAATGCTGACAAAAGAATTTCAATGATATTATTTTTACAAGAACTGCATGGTGATAACTGCCATACCAAGCAATGTGTTAATGTCCTTTTTCTGATGGTACTGGCCCTTTAAAGCACAGAAAAAGAGGAGCACTGCAGTGCATATCTTGAGAACTGTAAGTCACAGCAACAGAGCGATACATCTGTTTAAATGTGCAGCATGCAAAAATAAAAGGCAGGTTTTCCATGACAGTGTCCTTTTAACTAAAAAAAAAAAAAAAAAGTACTTTCTATATTAAAAACAAAAGGTACTGTGTATTTTTAGAGTTTACAAATAAACAATAATATAGTAATTTTTAACTAAACTCGATTCCTCTGCCTTTATTTATGTTGACCACTTTGCAGCTCTCTTTGCTGCAGTGATGTAAGCAATTAAGATTCCTTGCAGAGTAATATCAGGGGGAACATGCCTGTGCATTAACTCTTATCTGAAAACAGCAGGAAGATCAGAACCACTTCACCTACCGGACAGCGCCAGTTTCCACCAGTTTGATGATCTTCCTTTTTGATACCACGGTGTAGTGGAGGTTCAGCCGTCCGTATTCCCACTGCACAGGGCAGTAGACGTCCAAGGCGTTACAAAGCCAGAAATAAGAGGAGCGCCTGTTGGAATTTACACCCTTTAAAATCTTAAAGTGCACAGTTGATTTATCACTCGTTTGTCAACAGTTATTTGCAGAAAGCAGTGGAAATAAATGCCTTTAAGAGCAGCGTCACATGATGCGTTCTTACTCTAGCTGTTACCATTGGTATCAAGCTGCATGCCAGGGAAACTTGTCCCGTTGATTTCAGTGATGACCGCATTAAATTGGACTTTGAAAAAGAACTGCAAGAAAATGCATGTCACAATTGCTGCTTTGCAAAAAACCCAAATATGTTTTGACGCAGTTGAAATTAATGGGACATGTTACAACACTGGCGGTGCCTGCTGGCATCAAAATTCATCATGCAATACTGCCCTATCAGCTGTGCGCTGCTACCCATTTTCTCAGTTGCAGCTTTGGTTGAGTAGGTCAGTTGATCACAAGCAATAGTCATGAAAATGCACAGAAAATAGGAATGCGTGGAGGAAATTTGGCTAAATATTGTAAAAAAAAAATTCTTTTAAGGCTTTTGGTCATGCCTACAATAATTTAGTATAATAATTTTTTTTCCTACACAGAATGATAAGTCTTACTCAGAAAGAGTGGGATAAGATCAAAAATGGTCAGAATTATTGGAAAGGTAGAGTAAATTCTCCCACACCACTGACTGTGTAACACACGGTGGGATGGGGGGGGGAAGAGAGAAAACTCATTAAACCAACAAATATGTGCAAGAGGTGAAATTGTGCAAGAAGGCAAGCACAACCTACACGCTGGGACTCTCACAAGCTTGCTCTAGCATCCCTTCTTGTCCCAGCACTTACCATGTCAAACTGCCGGGGGGTTTCAGGAATGCGGGTTAGTAAAAGTACCCCCTCATTTACAAGTAATCAGATGTGGGGATGCCAAATCTCTATTTGAGCCACTGCCAATCCCCAATACTCAGAGACAGAAGGTTAAGACAGGGCAGAGTGAAAGGGAACATTATACACTTTAAAAATAATTTTGTCTTCATCGTATATCTGAGTAC
>WMED01014696.1:0-13924 GCA_019650415.1 Pipa parva | reverse complement strand
AAGTGACACAAAGAGCATGCATACGCAAAGTGACGTGAAGAGCATGCATACGCAAAGTGATGTGTAGAGCTCAGTAAGTCCGTGACTGGAGTAAGCATCCAAATTGGTCACGAATTCATCAAATTGCAGAGATTGTTGAATAAGCGGGGTTGGAGAAGTCCCAAAAGGATGCAAATTCATGCATTTACGTGACAGTTTGTCCTTTAATGAATGATCCACGTACATGTTCAGTTGGGGTATTAAGAAGAGATCAGGAAATCACACAATATTACATATTTTCAGAACTAGTTAGTGAGTATGACAAGCAAAATACACTAGATATCTCTTGGGAACTGGTGCTTCATGGTCTGTCTGCCTCATATAATAAACTCTAGATTTTTAACACATACACTTTCCACTGCAACACCTCATGGGATCTGTTAAACATGCCATGCGATAGAAAGAGTCAAACTAATTCATAATTTTTTATTACCCATGATAAAATGACAATGCATTTTATTTAAATCACAATGAAATCATCAAACTATATCTACATTTTTAAGAAGGCTCAGAGGCAATATAATTTACTATGTAGATTGCTATAAAGTATTTAGTGAGCACAACATTTTAAATGCCATATTTGAATGCTGCATGATTATGATTTTATCCCATATAATTGGGCTGTATTAAAGTGCACTATAAATAAGGACTTCCAGCAAAATAGGTTTAGAAAACCCCTCATACAGCTTGGACATAAAACAATGTATAATATAGAAGACTCTGGGATACAGCAGTGTCATGGAACTATATTCAGTTTGATAACACAGTATATTAAGCCTGCCAATTAAATAGCTGTTAAAAGCAACCTTATTCTGCTCCAGATAACATGTAGAGCATATTCCACCCACAAAACATCAGGAATAATGAAATCATGTGGGATCCATAGACAAGCAAGGTCAAGGCTGCTGTTTTTCAGGATTTTATCTGGAAATGCTCGTCTGTTAGAATTATTTAACAATACAAGGTGTCCTTGCAAAAGGCATTGAGATAAGTAACAAATGCTAATTATTTAAAGTAGAGGCAGAAAAGACACATAACACAAAAACATAACGTACTAGGGGTCGGCTACCTGGTAATAATATAACTACACGGTCAAACATCTCCTATTCTAAATATGTTGTTCAAATTAGCAATGTGAGTAGGCCAACTTGCACATATTCCGGGTAGTTGCCCTCCATACACTTTTGATGTAAGTATCAAGGGGGAACACTGGTGGGTTGTTCTAAATATCTCACACAATTACTATAGAAGTTCTCAATAGTTTGTGTGCCACAATGATTAGCTATAATGTCATCAGATCACAGTTACATGTATAGGGGTTAGAGAATGAAACTGAAACATCTGTCATTTTAGTGTAAGAGGTTTCATGGCTAAATTGGACCAGCCTGGTGGGCAATCTTCATTAATTGCACATTGCACCAGTAAGAGCAGAGTGTGAAGGTTCAGTTAGCAGGGTAAGAGCACAGTTTTACTTAAAATATTTCAATGCTCACAAGATTATGGGTGACATACCAGAGTTCAAACGAAGACAAATTGTTGGTACACGTCTTGCTGGCGCATCTGTGACCAAGACAGCAAGTCTTTGTGATGTATCAAGAGTCACGGTATCCAGAGTAATGTCAGCAAACCACCAAGAAGGACGCAACACATCCAACAGCATTAACTGTAGACGCAAGAGGATGCTATCTGAAAGGGATGTTCGGGTGCTAACCTGGATTGTATCCAAAAAACATAAATCCACGGCTGCCCAAATCATGTCCATGTATATATATACACTTGTATATGTCATTCCCAAGATGAATTGATGCTGTATTGGCCACAAAAGGAGGCCCTACACCATACTAATAAATTATTGTGGACTAATATGACAGGTGTTTCAGCTTCTTTATCTAATCCCTGTATGTAGTTAGCTCTTTTGGGAACTAAATTAAGCAACATTAAGTAAGAGAGGTAGAGTGAGTATAGGGACATATGGGTAAGTAAAAGCTTAAAGTAGCACTGTCCCCAAATATTTACTGACATATAAATCACACCTGACACCAATATTCTGTATTCTTACACATACAATTGTGCTGTAAGGGGACAGTTTTCAAGGAATTAGTTTTAGATTTAGGTTTTCTTTACTGTCTCTTGTTGATGTCCACTTGATAAAGGACTAGTCCCGAAACATTTTGTGTATACTGACCACCCACATATTAAAGGATTACAGCACAGCTGATTGGTGCTATTTCTTTCTCTTTCTTTGGTGTGGTGATTTGGGTGTAACTGTGTCAAACACTTTAATAAAATTAAAATGTATTATAACCACAGCTGCTTATCTATCCAAGTTTCTACTTAACTCCTCATTAAGGATATTACATTTATTTGGCTACATCTATCCTTCATAAATGCATGTGCTGCCTCTTACTAATAAAACATTATTCTGTCACATGATCCCTTAACAAATCCTCATTTATTTTAACTACAGTAGAAGTAAACTAACAGGTCTATAGTTATAATAGTTATCTCAAGTATTTTACCTACAATAGAAGTAAGCTAAATATCTATAGTTACTGGGGCAAACATGGATCCCTATTTAAAACTTATTCATCACCACAAAACTCAAATATTAAATTAGGTTCTACTAATGAAATAATTTTTTTTAAAATATATATGTATTTTAAAAAATGTACCTTTATATAGTGTTTCTCTTTTACCCTATGAGACTGACATTTGTTTCTCGAGTTAGGCTAAATGATTGATGTTACAGCTCCTCCAATCAGATCCCTGCTAGATCATGATTTAAGGGATCTGATTGGAGGAACTTGAATGTCAGTCATCCTTTTAGCCACGCCCAACCTGACTCGAGATTCAAGTCTTGCATCAGAGCAGAAAAGAAGCAGGGAGTTTGCTTCTTTTACTACAGTCTTAGCTGAATGTTTTTAGCAATCTCTGCTTCCTAAAAAAAAACAAAAAGTCAGACAGGTCTACTTTAAATATAGGTACCATATTTGCCTTACTCAAATAAACTGGAAAATATACAGGGGGTTATTCACTAAAGTCCGAATTGTTGCGAATTTTTTACTGTAAGAACAGTGAGGTTATGGACCATTCTGCCTGAAGAAGTTGTTATGGTTAATTCCATTAAAGAGTTCAAAACTGGTTTGGATGCTTTCCTTCAGTGTAAGAACATTATAAGTTATGGGTATTAGATAACTGAAGGTGGGACCTTGATCCAGGGAATTATTCTGATTGCCATATTTGGAGTCGGGAAGGAATGTTTTCCCTAATATGAGGATAATTGGCTCTTGCCTCATGGGTTTTTTTCTTTTCTCTGGATCAACATTGCAGGAAAATAGGCTGAACTGGATGGACTTGTGTCTTTTTTCAGCCTTATAAACTATGTTACTATATTATGGCAGATTTAAAGATGGAGGGTACAGTGGACTGAGTTAGGGACAGATTGAAGATATCTGTGAAGATGTTGGTTATTTGCCGATCCTATACTTTTAATACACGGAGTGGCACTCCATCAGATCTGGCTGCTTTCCTGGTATCCACCTTAGAGAGAGTGGTGCAGATTTCCGTATGCATTAGTACTAGTGGGGTTTCAATGGGTGTAGTAGATGTGAGACTACTTAATATAGGGATCATATTGTTCAGGTGATATCTTCACTTGTCGTGTGGCTGGCCTCACTCGTTTAATGAGTGGGGTGTACTTTGGAAGTAGTAGCAGTGAAAGGTGACCAGACTGACCCAGGAGTATAAGAGGTGTAGTCTTGGTCAAGCGATTTGCGGCCTATTGTCGAGCAGGAGATGTTTTGATGGAACTTTGGAAATACAGATTTCAGGTCAGCGCAATTGAAGTCACCTGTGGTGATGAAATCTCCATCTGGGTTGGAATTTTGTATGGTATTTATGGCAGTGTAGAGATCTGACATTGCACGACAGGTGTTGGCATTGGTGGGTACATAAACCACAATGATGACAACGCACATGAACTCACGTGGGAGGTAGAAGGGTCTGCACATAATCATGAGGAATTCCAGGTCCAATGAACAGTGGGAATTGAAGGCAACGGCATCTTTACATCAATTTTTATTTACAAAGAGGCACACACAACCACCGTGCTTTTTTCCGGGATTTCTATCTGCTCTGGAAAATATGTATCCATCTAATTCTATAGTGCAATCGCTCATCCTTTTCTGGACTGTGAACCATATTCATGGCTTGTTCATCTTATTAGCTAAGGATCTTACATTAACCAGATGCTTTGTAGAGGTTGTTGAGTCACAATTTCTCTCTCAGCCCACCTCTCTTCCCTCTTTCTATTCTTTTTCAATCTGCAGATTTTCCACCAGGTGTCACCACACCTGCCTTTCCTCCTTCTACTCTCTCTCCACCAGGTGTTGCCCTTCTGATCAGAACTTGGGTGAGGAATCTCTTGAAAATATGTGAGTATTTTGTACCCACAAGAGCTTGAACCCCTGGATACATTAACCACTTCAGGGGTTAGCCAGGTAAGGTTACATGTGTCTGGGTATGTTTTCCTGTGTAGGGATAGGAGTTTGAGCCTGTAATAGGTAAGGGTACGAGTACTCACTTTCCTGTAGTTCTTTCTGTGTCTGATCTATGGCTGCTGTGACTCTGATAGCCCTGCTGTTTGATAGGTGGAATGTGTGTCAGGGATTGTAAGGGGTGCAGGGGGTGCCTTCATAGATCGCAGCTGCAGAGGCTGCAGAGGAACTTTCGGGTACTAGCATAGTCACTGTTGCCATTTTGGAGAGACTGTCCTGCCTGTTTGTTCGCTGTGGCAGGCTGTTTAGGCTCTTTTTTTTATTGAAAATATACTTTATTATAACATAAAATATATAAAAACAATATATTTCTTAAAATGTGCATATCAAAAACATTTTCACCCGTACATTCATTCTAAGACATTTCAGCATCCAGGGGTGACTTGGGGGGGCTGGGGCTGAGGCCAAGGGGAAGGGGAAGGGGCGGGGGGTCATGGGCCTGGAGCAATGTCCAAAACAAAGTCTTTTTCCTGGAAGAAAAGGGAAAAGGGGAAGGGGGCTGGGCATGGGCCAAAGGACAAGAGTCCAGAAAAAAAGAGTCCATCCTGGGGTGGTGGAAAAAAAGGGGGTTGAAAAAGGGGGGATGGCCTTGGGCAAAGTTCACACAATCATTAACCATTAAGTCCATATTTCAAGTCCATTGAGTCCATATTTCAAGTCCCAATTGTATTCCAATAGGAAAACTGTAATCCAATTGGGAAAGAAGGTGGAGGAAGAAGGTTTTTAATCCTCTTCCACTGAACTGTCCTTGATGGAATAGTCCCTTAGCAGGCTATAGATCAGCCTGCGACAGTCCTGGATGGACATCTTTTCCCTGTTGAGTACTAGGCGGTTCCTAGCAAACCATAAAGCGTCCTTTGTGCAGCATATAATGCTCCAGGCCTGCTGGATCGCCTCAGTGGTGTGGGTGCCAGGAAATAATCCATAAAGTACCGAGTGGTACGAAATGTTGCTCCTGGGCATGCAGTCTTGGAGTTCATTTCCAAGGGGGTCCATAAGGTCCTGTGCATAAGGGCAATCCCAAAAAAGGTGCAAAGATGTTTCCTCCTGAATGATGCACCAGGGGCAGTGCCTGTATCTGCACAGGTTTCTGGCATGCATAAAGGTCCTTGGGGGAGACCCTCCTGTTTAGGCTCTTCTGTTGTGGCTGAGACATGATTGATTGTGTTTTCGGCTTCAGGGGAGTCTGAGGTTGCGGGATTGTTCTGTGATGTATCCAAGTCTGCGAGTGAGACTCGGAACTGTTGCCTGGTTTTAGCTGCTGGGCTGCATGCAGAACTCACGCGGCTGCCATTTTCTATCTTTACAGACATCAATCTCTTTCCATAAGATCATTTCTGTAATTCTCAACCCCATAATTATTCTAGCATGTAAATCCATTGTGCAGACTTCTATTTGTCTCCATCATTTCTAGAGGGTTGAATTTACCTCATACTCAAACAAGAGAAACATCAATCCTCATGAACTAGTTTGTGGCCTATCTCACAAAATCTAGGCTATATAGGATACACCAACATATTGTTAAATAGTGTATTTTCTTCAATGAGCAAACTACTTCAGCTCAAGTAAGCTTTGTCACCTCCAGGGAAGCTTGAGATAAAATCCTTAGAATCATTTAATTGATCAGACTCAGAAAATTCCCACTTTCTTTCCATATATGTCTAAGGCATTTAACTGCCTGAAAAGGCATTTATTAAGGAATACCATAGAGAAATGTGTATAGTTGATATGGGTATCAATAAGATAATGGTTACATACAATCTGGCAACAACTCTGTGAATTCAGATGTAATTATTTCTGTCTCAGCAGGGCTTTCCATTTCCATTTCCTTTCATATTAGCAATCGAGCATCTACAGTATCTAGAGCAAACACATATAAGCCTCTATTTCAGTAATTCAAGCTAGGTTAGATCATCACAAATTTGCACTTTATGCTGTTGGTCTTTCTCACTCAGCCCAGGAGTTCACTTCCATTTTTGTATTTCCCAAATTCCTATAAAACCTCAGTTGCTTCAAGAA
The DNA here is from genome assembly GCA_019650415.1 of Pipa parva. NCBI lineage: Eukaryota > Metazoa > Chordata > Amphibia > Anura > Pipidae > Pipa > Pipa parva. The sequence goes on along the minus strand of WMED01014696.1, from coordinate 7,310 downwards.
AACAAACCTTAACATGGAATTTGAGTCAATACTTCACAGAGAAAACAAATCCGATCCCCCATCAGGTTTTCGGGTAGATATTTTTGAAGAAAAAAGATCTGTTGGGTCCACTAGACTGTATTAGGTAACTCTATTACTTTATCGGTCCAGTACTATGGATGCAGAGCAGTGCCCCCTCCAAACTGAAAATTTGCAGAAAATGATCTGTTTCCAGCAGTGGACCATTACTGAATGATTCCTACTCCAAGGTCTTGTGCCATTTACAGGTTTTCTATTTTCATTTGTATCTATAAATATTATGAAACGGGTCTGCTAATGAGTAGAATTAGTAATCTGAAGATTATATATAGATTGCCCTTGTGACTGTTACATTCTAAAGACAATGTGATACAATATTTTCAAACATTGCATATGCCATAACATGTAGCTCTTAAGTAAGCAGGATAATTGAGAAAGACTATACACTTAATAATGATGCAGTTCTATTTACCCTGAGGAAGAATTTACATAGCGGCTGTGATGAGGTAATATTTCTAAAAGCTGAAAAAGGCCTCTCTTAAGACTTGTATAATGTCACTAGCTGATGTTCAGCATATCTTCCATATGAATGCCTGTACACATACCTGTACCATTTTATTTATGTTCTGCTTCTGTTGATATTTACTGTTCAGTATAGGTTTATGGATGTGTACACTGTAATGCATTATGATTTTATTCTAGGTTTGAAAATTGTTATATTGTTTAAAATATTAAGATCCTCATATTTGCTGTTGGCAAGGTGAATGCTGTGTTAATCAATTCACATGTGTTTGCTTATTAGTTGTTTTTTTTTTAGGGAAACCATGGATAAATCATTGCAGGAATACAAGTAAGTATGTATGAAGCACATTTTGAGACACAATGCAAAAAAGAGTAACTCCTTCATAATCAGTGTATGAATAGGGTTGGATAACTAAATGGGCAGCGGGAAGGGAGCCCATAATGATCCTACAGTGAGGCCCATGGCATCTTATGTACATTATTGATAAACAAGTAATATTCAATAAAACTAAGTTTAAGATACAGATACAAACTATTTGACCTTTGTCAGTATCCAAACCTGGTGGCTCTTTACCTTGACTTTGTGCTAGAGTCAGGTTATTGTTCCCCTATATTAGGTGTTTTGATAGATATTAGCAGTTTTGCTGCTCATAATTAGATTTTTCCCAGTTTGGTCACTTATAAAATGAGAATTGATTACCTTTACAGGTAATCAATTGAATTACCATTGAATTATCTTTACAGGAGTTTCCAGTCCTCTTCTTACCTCATCCTGGCATCCATTTAACCCACTCAGTCTTGTTTCTACCCATCCCAGGCTGATTGTTGTTATAGCGTTTTTAAGAACAGTCAATACACTGTAAATGTAAGTAGATATTGGGACTCACCAAAGTTTGACAAGTTTTACCAAGAGTTTCTACATTTTGTTGACCACCTGGGGTCCATGTGTTTACCAAGAAAGTTGCACAAACTTTAATGAAGTAAATATCTACTCACACAAAGTTAGATGTGCAGCGCTTCTAAAAGAGTCCAGAAAGAAATCCAGGTACTCTGTGCAGTCTCTCAATGCGTTTCTGGGGATCAAGAATCACCTTCCTCAGGAGAAAATCAATTAAATCGCTGCTATTTTCGGCATCAATATATTTAAAATATATTGATTTTCGGCATTTATATATTTTAAATATATTTAAAATATATAGAAACCAAAAATAGCGCCGATTTAATTGATTTTCTCCCGAGGAAGGTGAGTTTTGATCACCGAAACGCGTTGAGAGACTGCACAGAGTACCTGGATTTCTTTCTGGACTCTTTTAGAAGCGCTGCACATCTAACTTTGTGTGAGTAGATATTTACTTCATTAAAGTTTGTGTTTTAATTTTTATCATATCTGGTATCCCTCTTTCTTGTATATAATACAACACTTTGGAGAGGTGGAAAGAATACCTGGAACCAGCTAAGGAAGGAGCAGTACACTTTTCAGTGCTTATCATTTTGCACTGTCTGGTGAGTGCATATCCAAAAGGGGGCTTAATTCAGTCGCCAGCACTTCGTTAACCAGTACAGTTATCTACACTGCCATACCATTTACACACTTGCTTTACAATACATTTAAAAGCAACAATACTGTGTTCACTTTATAATAATCACTTTATCATGGATTCATCAGCCATTATTGGTTTTTAATAGACCACTGTGTCACTATTGTCACTTGACATTTTAAAATAAAACAATATCACACTAGGAGGCTCCAACCCTTGTCCTCATTTGTTCTTTGCCAGCGCATCCCACCATGTTCACTCACATGGACGACTTTGGACAAGTAAGAGTCGAATTTCTAGTACAGCAGACTTTTATCATTTTTTTTTTGTATAAACCATATATAATGATGAAGTTGGCAACTCAAAATAAAATTACCAAAGGAGCTTATATTCTTTACTGTTACTGTTTGTAGTCATCCCAATACAGGTATTTATTGACATTCTGTGGTGTATTTCTATGCTCACCCTGCTTTAGCCTATTTCCTAAACTGGCAGATGACATTGTGAAGTGGGTGAGTAAAGGCAGCACAATGAACACTAAACAGTTCATTGGAGGTTATTGGAAAGAAATTGAAGTACCAAATATTTTTATGGTTAGTCTGTGCATTTCTCCATTAAATTATGATAAACATATGCATGATTCACTTTCTCTGTATAAATATGATATTTCTGTATTACCTCAGCCTCATTAGAAATGCTGCAAAATAATGAATTCATTGTTACTGTAGTTTAATAGAAAAACAGACTTTGTTTTCCAGCATTACTAACTATTAATGAGAAAAACTAATAGAACTGGAACAGAATTCTGTAAATATATTTTAGCAGACTGATTTATCACAGAAAAATGTCAATTGTTTGTAGAGCGGAATTTTAGATTATACCTCTTCCTCACACTTTTACACAGGAAAGCAAATGCCGCAAAATAAACAAAATGCAGTGTGAATATGTCTTTCAAAATTAACACTTTACATGTTTTTCATTCTATAAGATACACTTATAGTGTATCTTATAGAATGATACACTACAGTATAAGATACACTACATCCTATATTGGATATTTTAAACTTCCCATTTTATTGAGAAGGTTTTTATTATGAGGATGGAAATGGAAGTGTTACTGACACCTGGAGGGGTTATTGACTAAAGTCCGAATAGATGCATCTATTCGCTGCTTCCCATTGTTCACGTATTGAACACTCTCTGAGATGTGGCGAATACGCAACCAAGCTGGACACTTCCAACAGTAGAGGTCTTACAGAGCTCTTCACATCACTTTGTGTGCATGTACACAAATAATTTGCCTATTGACGAAGCGGCGCAGTCTGTTTAAGTGGTGAATTAGGACATTCACCTGTTTGACCTTTCCAGATCAAAGTAGCAAAATAAGGGGATAATGGCTCCAGTGTTGTATAATGTGACTTTTCAATTAAAAGTGACAAAACCTGTGACCAAATGACAACATGACCTAGGGAGAAGGTGACATAGAAATATATGCAATATTAACTTATTTGCAGTTAGTGGGATACAGTGAAGAACATCACTGCCCTTCACTGGTCAAATTCGCATCACTTCACATCCTGCTACTATTCATCTGACTTCACATCTGTCAGCGTTTCACGAGTTCCCCAAGTCTATTCACCACTTAGTCAACAAGGAGAAGAACATTTGCAACTTCCCCAGCATCACAAATTGATGCAAAGTGAATTTAACAGGAGCATTCACACTTTAGTCAATAAGATCCCTGATCTTGCAAAGTAACTCAATCAATGTTAAGTTTTTATTATTAATAATTCATTAAAGTTATTCATCATTTACATATGATTCCCTGGATCTGTTTAATGCCACTCTAACTGCATATTTCATTAGTAATGTCAAAATAATATTAGTAAGCAGGATTTCTTATAAGGAAGGACATAGTCACCAATTGCTCCCCTACCCCATTTCCCAAAGGGGTAGGGGGGAAAGTAAATCCAGTTCAGGTGTCCTTATGCAGGGTGTGGGGAATAGCTACATTGGGATCAGGTCCATGGGACCCATTTCTATTTTAACTACTCAATCACCCACTGGAGTAGGGGGGAATCTAAATTGAAAGCAGGGGTCCATTGGACCACCTCCCCTCCCCCCCATCCTGGTGTCCTGTAGGGGTAAGGGGTATCCATAGTGCTAGGGGGTCAATATTGACCCACTCTCTTGCCGATGTAAGAGGATGGGTGCCTTAATGTAGTGTGGGCTCTACGTATATTAAAATGGGGTGCAACCCTATCAAATAAATATAAATCTTCGCCCTATGCTAAGAACCACCAATCCTACCTGCCTATGGGTAGCTTATACCCCAACTAGCTTATACCATCAATCCAGGAAACTAAGCAGCAGGGTATAGGTGGAATAGAAGTATGTAACTCCTGAGAGTATGCAGAAAATAGCAAATTCATGTCAGTTTAAAATGTGGGTCTCAGCAAGACTTTTACATATTCAGTTATTTATATGTGTGGGAAAAAGGAGTCATCTGGAGAAGGGGAAACTCAAAAAAGGAAAAGTCACCAGTTAAAGCAGCTTTCAATGATTTGCATTCCACATCTGCTTCCTGGGACTCCTACTCACAAACTCTGACGGGCTTATTCATGAAAGGGCGAATTGATATGATAGCAATCCAAGTCATAGGGACCCCTGTATCACGAGGTGTATTTTCAAAGTAAAAGTGAACTTTATTGTCATAACATAAGACATGAAAGAAATATGTATATTTTTAAGTAAATGAAGAGTTCAGAGCTGACTGAACCTACACAATGCAATGTCCAATCAGATGCAAGCAAATAGACCATGCAGGGTCAAAGGGGGAAGACTAAAAAGTGCAAAATGGAAATTTGGCATTTTTAAGAGATTAAAATAGGAATGTATTACTGTATGTGCACTTGTAACATCAGTGTTCATATACATGTTAAAGTCGACCTGTCAGGTCCACTTGAAAGACTCATTTTAAGAAGTAGGGAGTTGTCTTATTTGAATGCTAAAAGCATACAGCTAAAACTGCAGGAAAAGCAGCAATCTCCCTGCTTCTTCTCTTCTCCGATGCCTGACTTGAATCTCAAGTTGGATGGGTCGGGGATAAAAAAGATTACTGACATTAAAGTTCCTCCAATCAGATCCCTTAAATCACCAACTAGCAGGGATCTGATTCGATAACCTATAATGTCAATCATCATTTAACCCCGCCCAGTCTGACATGAGGTTCAAGTTGGGTATCGGAGCATAAAATAAGCAGGGAGTTTGCTTCTTTTACTACAATCTTAGCTGTATGCTTTTAGCTTTCAGCTAAGACAACTCCCTGCTTCCTAAAAAAAAGAGTCTGTTAAGTGGACCTGACAGATCCACTTTAACCTTGAACTGAAGGGGGTTCAGTGTCCCTTTTAAGGTCTTGTTAGAAGACAAGTACCTGTTTGCAAATACAGTCTGGTTATTATTACAGAAATATCCTTGGGACACCTTTCACGAAGCAGAGGCTTGTTTGTGTCTGTGTAAAAAACAAGACATTTGTAGCATTTCCTTAAATGAAGAGTGAACTCTTTTGTCACACAGCCCCATCTTACCTTTACCAGTCACATTTACAATTGCATTTGAATTAACCATCATAAAATTGCTATAGGGGAATATAACCGTAATAATAAAATCATACTATTATTACAGTTCCACTGCAGACCATTAGTCAACACAAGCACTGTCGATAACAATAAACTAGAAACTATTTAAACAATCTTAATCCTGGAACATTATTTCCATTCCAAAATTGCAAACTGATAAGAAATTCAATTTATTTTCCCTCAATCTGATGCACACAGCAATGCATATCTTTCCTGTATCTTTTATAAAAAGCAGTAGTGGATTACCACAGTTTGCATTTCTTCATTCCTCTGCTGAAACTTTGTGGGGTTATAATGTAGCTTGCTGCAGTGCCTTTGGAAGTAATTGAATTTGCTGCATGATGTCTCCCTGATGATATGCAGGAGCCTATTTTCTGTTTTTTCTTAATTTGCACATGTAGCTAGGTTAGAAAAATCTTGAGTAATATTTTATGTTACTGATTTACTATTGTACTATTTGTGACCAAGGTGGAATATCACAGCTCTGTATTACTTGCCTAAGATACACTTTAGACATCACCTCTTTATGATCCTTTTGAAGGCTGTTGGAAGGACCTGTAATAGTTCACCTCAGCAGGTGAAAGTCAGGAATAGGTGTATAACAATAGTGCATACACCCATAAAAAAGACCTTCAGTGGATCCGGAGTCTGGATGTTCTAGCCAGGCTGAAAACTCAGCTTGGGGAATAGAGCTATAAGGGTAAGAATATCAGGGTAGATGACTTTAGCAGTAGGGGTGTCCTTGAACTGGCTGCCCAGTGCTCACTACAACAGAGGTCCACGCCTCCACTAGGGATATCAATAGGTTGCAATTATCAGTTACTATTTCTACTATATCTCATGCTTTTACTTAATATATTCATTGTTCCCTCAGGATGTTGTTTCAGAAATTGCCGCTGAGTTTTTTAGCATAAAAATACTGGTGTCTTTCTTATTTGCTATTGTGCACCATACAAATTTTACACCATGGCATCCATCCCAATGTAACTGGGCCTTGTAATCTTACTTAGCTAACCTGGGCCTAAAGAAATGTAACTTTTTTGTTAAGTCTTTATCTATGTCACTATTTTGATGCATTTTAGTTACTGGTGTTGCCATCAGTGTATAGCCACATAAATTACATTTTTTTTTTAAATATTTTTCATTTATAACATTTATTTCAATGGCTGACAATGCCTAGCTCATGTTAACACATGGCTGCCACAATTTCTAAGCTTGGGAATTTCTTACTTTTGAGTGACATGTCACCAGAATAGTAACAGGAAGCCAGATTCACCACTTTCTTTTAGCAAAGTCAGTACTGCCAGTAATAGTATGTCCTTGGTGGATTGTTACTTCTACACTTAATGAATAGACGCAAAAAGGACTGTAAATATGCATTGTACATGTTGTTACACGACAATTACTGTTACATGACAATTTACACATTGATAAATTTGATTTTAAACATTTTTTCCACAAACCTCAGTGGGCCTGTTAAAGTGTTTTGCATTCTCCTGAAAGTGAACATCTTATCACTATGTTTTCTATAAAGACTACGGGGGTAATTCACTAAGCTCCGAAGTGAGCTGCGTACTGTTCGCCTCACTTCGGA
>WMED01014695.1:0-13925 GCA_019650415.1 Pipa parva | reverse complement strand
CTAGGGTTCTGTGTTAACTATGGTCTAGCACTAGGGTTCTGTGTTAACTATGGTCTAGCATTAGAGCTTTGTGTAACTATGGTCTAGCACTAGAGTTCTGTGTTAACTATCGTCTAGCACTAGGGTTCTGTGTTAACTATGGTCTAACACTAGGGTTCTGTGTTAACTATGGACTAGTGTTAGGGTTTTTTCGTTAACTATGGTCTAGCATTAGAGCTTTGTGTTAACTATGGTCTAGCACTAGGGTTCTGTGTTAACTATGGTCTAGCACTAGGGTTCTGTGTTAACTATGGTCTAGCACTAGGATTCTGTGTTAACTATGGTCGAGTGCTAGGGTTCTTTGTTAACTATGGTTTAGTGCTAGGGTTCTTTGTTAACTATGGTCTAGCATTAGAGCTTTGTGTTAACTATGGTCTAGCACTAGGGTTCGATGTTAACTATGGTCTAGCACTAGGATCTGTGTTAACTATAGTCTAGCACTAGGGTTCTGTGTTAACTATGGTCTAGCACTTGGGTTCTGTGTTAACTATGGTCTAGCACTGGGGTTCTGTGTTAACTATGTTCTAACACTAGGGTTCTGTGTTAACTATGGTCTAGCACTAGGATTCTGGATGTTTTGTATTTGAAATGTTTGTTAAAATCAGGAAACATTGCAAGCAGTCATGAATATGGAAACCCACCCTGACAGAACTGTCCATTAAATCTAGAAGATTGAAGTGAATGGAATATTATAAGGTATAATAAAACTCGATTTTAGATACGCATTCTGACTGGGAATATTAATGAAACTACCACATATACAAAGTCTGAGTGATTTTAGTTTTTCAGCTAGAGCCATACATTAACTTTGAACCATTATTAGTTAACTCACATCCTGCCCTTACTCGAAATATGATGTTATTAAACTTTGTGACAATCTGGCTAATGTGGTAATGTTTAAAACATTTTACCTTCTATGGGCAGCTACACTGATACTACAAAAAAGAAGTGAATAATAATAGCTATTGTTGGTTAACTGCTTAATAACCAATTAAATACAAACATAATTCAAGGGATGTCATCAGCTGGGGTAATTGATTAAGACTAGTAAATCATAGCAACCAAGCAGAGGTTAGTTTTCTAATATTGTAACTCCCCTGTATAAACCAGTGAATGCCGACTTCTGACCTCTGTAAACAATTGCCCCTAGTTAGCCTGGTTGATCAATTCCTTAAAGTTTTCAAATTACAAAGTGAAATCATGGTAAGTTACTTAGCACCTTCATTGCACATGTGATAATTAGAAAGTTCTTGCGCTTCTCTCTCCATTGCATATTATCTTTGAGAGTGTAAATTACCTAGTAGCACGAGGACACTAAGAAAATCAAGATTCTAAGTGAAAGATGTATTAGTGGGAGAAAGTGTAGTTTATGCTTCTTAACAAATGACACTGGTATTTTACAAGCCAGGGTTGTCTATTTCATGTCCTTGAAAGTAGTGTTAAGCTGCAATTTGCCTGTACTTGAACCAAAATTTTAATAAATTCCTTTTACAGTCTTTCACTTTTTTAATTAATTTTTAAAGAATATTTTATTAAAATGCTTTATTAACCCAACATTTGCTTCATTTAACTAAATAAATGATGACAATTGCTGCTGCTAAGGTACTGGAAAACTTCTCTCTAAGGTGTGTGGCAGCACACGTAACTAAACATAGCACAGAACAGAACTTCAGCTTGCATACAATCATATTTGTATACTCCCTATAAATAGAATTCACAAGGAACATAACTGGCAACTGCAGCTTTGCAAAGTTCAGATAAGCCACCAAAAGAAGACCACTGTCTTATTCAGAAACATTTTACTGTACAAATAGTACCTGGAGTCTCAGGTTGCCGCATTTTTATTTTCATTTGCAAGTTAAGAAGTTCTATCATTGCCTTGCATCATTTGTAAACATTGCTTTAAGAGGAAAATTTTGAAAATCCTTTTAGTAAATGTACATTTCAGCCATGAGTAAGTATGTGAACATATAATTACTTTGCAGGGATCCTTCACTAGGTAATTGACATTGAAGTGGTCACAATACTGGTGGTTAATTTCAGATCTGCAGTATCTTGAAGTGCCAATTACAAACCATGCTATTGAGCTGGAGACTTAAATCGGCGGCTGCAATTTTAGATTTTTCAAAGAATCTAGTATGCATTGGATTGAGTTTAAAGGTGATGCTCAAGAACTACTCCCTTATGCAGAAATCTGCATTAGCTGGAAACCTGGAGAAAAGTAATTGTGTGCTTGGAATTTTAGCAGCTTTCACAGGATATCTCCATTTCTGCCTGATGTCTTTGCATGTTATACACAGCGACACAACAGATAACAGCATCTGCTTTGATATTTGCTGCAGCCACAAGACTAGAAGAAAGTCTAAAATATTTTCTTCCATGTAAAAAGGTGTTTCAGGTGTTTGTTATATAAATAAATCGAAGTTGGGTGGTGTTCCAAGAGACATCTCTATTCATGCCAATGGCCTGCTTCATTTTTAAACCTTCAGTGCTTCTCTTTATAGCTATCTAAGGCCTAATATACACAGGCATCTTCTCCTTCCATTTATTTTATGATGGTAAAACAAATGGATATTTAAATGGAAAGCACTTTCCCTGATTCTATACAAGGGGAATATTTTCAGATGGATTTAAGCTCCAGTGATTTTCTTTGCTGAATGCACTACTTTGAGATATTTCCATCGCAAACAATCAAAGTACATGAAAATGGAATAAAGTCACTACATATTAAGTGTATATTTAATAGTGTAGGGGCCCCTAGAGCCAATCCAGACTACATGTAATCATTAGAATTTGGGAATGGCACACCCAATGCATTTTCTGTAACTTATTACTTTACAGAACAGTTCACAGCATCATGCAAACAAATTTTAAGTTACTGTGATCACCTTCCCTGTAGATCTTCCTAGTTTTAAGCTGCCTTAGATCAAAAAGTGCTACAATGTAAATCAAATCACAGTATTTGATTCAATGACTCACTCTTAAAGGGGCTGATTGAATAAAGGGTGAATTCACGTCGCTACATTCCAGTCTCATCTCCTAAATAGTCACAACTTCACTTCTCATTATTGGTTAAGTGGCCAATAGACTGGGCGAACAAGTGGACAGCGACAATCGCTGTTGGATGCGTTGTGTGGTGTAGCCCGTTGGATAGAAGTAGAATGCGGAGCCCTGCTATAATTCTCCCAATTTGCCAGTCTGATGTGGGGATGTCAAATGGGTGAATTTTAGCAGTCTACCTAGTTGCATTCGCTCCTTCGACACACTCCACCACTTAGTCAATAGTGGAGGTACATATGCGCATACACACAAAGTGATTCAAAGTGCTCCACAAGATTGCAACTATCGTAGTTGCCAGAATTGATCATGTAATTGCCACATCGCAGAGAGCGAACATGGAGAAGTGGCGAATAGATGTGAATCCAGGGCTTTATGCGACTATTTTGGTCAGTAAGGCCCTAAACCTGTTTAAATATGCACATTGATATCTCTTAAATGTTGTTAAAAAAATTGTTAACATATAATTTCAAGCTACAGCTTTCCAAAAATTGTACAATTGCTAGTTTCTTACAGAAATTTTCTATAAGTTGAGGCTTGTAATTTGCAGAAATTTGGAAGTAGAGGATTTACAGTATATTTAATACAGCACAGCATCTCTAATCTGTATCTTTAAGCTATTTGCCATACTTTAATTAGTGTCTGCATGCAATCTCTTGTGTATTACCTGCTATAAAATAGGAGTATGTGACAATATACTTAATTGTTATACAAATACAGTATATGGTTTATAGAAAATAGTTCACATAAGCAGTCCTTTCTTGTCAGTGCTGTCTAAATGATTTAATATGTCAGCTGATCTGGTAAATTGTTGTAAAGGTCTAAATTCTATTATAATAATGACATGCTAAAAGTGCATAGATCTACTGTATTGTGTAGGGAAATTATTAAAAAAACAATTTATGAAGATGTCTGGCGCTTAAGCCTGTAACTGAACAGCATCAGCTGAAATAAACACTAAAATATACCTACATTTTTCTAATATTTATTTAACATCTCTCCAAGGTACATTTCTATATTGAGACCATTACTATTTAGTTCCTTCATCAGTCTTTTAAATGAGTGTTTACCACTCCTACATAGTTTGTCTGAAAAAATATTTTATTTAAAATCCTTTCCAGTTCGTCTTTGGTGTAGGCAATAATAATACATTCTCACTGGAATTTCTGGAACGACAATTTACAGGAAAAAAAGCTAAAAATGTATTGCCTTTGAGCAGGTGGAAATGTGATTAAGGTGTTGTTGAAAATACCAGTGACTTGTATTTACAAACAAAATACAGGTATCTGCGTCCGTAGAAAATGTTTAATGAGCCGTCTTCAAAAACAAATCAGTGCAATACAACGTTTAGGGAAGGACAGAGCTCACCTGATGAAGGGAGGTTTGTCCTTACCGAAAAGTTGTATTGCACTGATTTGTTTTTGAAGACGGCTCATTAAACATTTTCTACGGACGCAGATACCTGTATTTTATTCGTGCATTTATCCCTCTTGTTGGCGTGTTTGGCGTTACCATTTACCTATACTTCAGTGACATTTATTTATAAAGGCCCCTCACAGCAACATACTGTATTTCCTGAAATTCATGGGGTAAATAATATCCATCCACTCCCCTGTTATTTAGAATGTCCAGCTGCTTATTTTTGGTTTTATTATCTAAGGCAAGGGATGTCAAACTCATTTGCACCAAGGGCCACATCAGCCTTTTGGTTGCCTTCAAGGGCTGACTGTAATTGTAACAGTTAAGTGAGTTGTTGGGCCCTAAAACCTTAACTTTTATGGAATAGTTATAGTCTTACAGCTACGATCAGCCCTTTGAAGGCAACCATAATGATTAATATCTTGTTAGATAACTTGAGATACCATATCACAAACCATCCTCATACAATGATCATGTTATAAAAATAAAAACAAACCCAAAACCTCTAGCCCAATTGCTTTGTTTTCATAATATATTGGCAGACATTTATGGCTGCTTCAGAGGCAGCATAGATAATACAGTATAGTCCCTAGTACATAGTACTAGTAGAAACATTCATTTGAGACCTCTTTATATTCCTGCTGGCATAGTGTAACAATTCTCCTTTCTTTGCCACTTGCCTGCCAGAGAGTGTAATCTGTTGCTAATTCCCACCTCTACACTACTCTTTCCAGCCTCTATGTGCTTGCTTCCCTCTCCTAGAGTTTCCCAATCCTTCAATCTCAGGCTATTATTTTGCCACAAAGAAGGCTGTGGCTCAGTATTCTGCACTACCTGCACAATGCTGTTAAATCATCAGTCATGGACAACTCACCAGTTTTCTTGCTAGCTGCCCTTAATGCTCTGCAAATCTACCAGCTGTCACTGTCAATAGGGATGTGCTGCACCTGCCACATGTAGTTCCTCAAAGTCTGCCACATCTAGAGACTCAGCACCTTGAATCAGCAGAGGACCTTGTGGGCCACATAACTTAGGGTCATGGACCACATTTGGCCTACAGGCCTTGAGATTGACACGTGATCTAAGGCATAATGAGTGGATATACTAAAATCTACAAAGTTCTCACTAAACTATATTTATAGTAATAATATGTGTGCTGTTGTGGTGGATATAAATTTGCTCAGAACATGCCAATCCATTCTTTTAAGAGTCATCAAACTTAATTTCCCTATGCAATCACTCACAGACAGAACAGACCAGTTTGACCAGGTTTAGCTAACATATCAGTATGGATTTGGACTGTGTACTATTTGAATGTATAAGACTAATAGGGGGTTATTCACTAAGCAAATAGCAAATTTCCCCATTGTAAAGTCGCGACAATTTTCTAATGTTAAGATTGTGACAAATTTCGCATAATAAAGTCGTGACTGTGACAATATTCTCATTATAAAGATGTGACTGTGACAGTAGAAGCCTATTGCGACTGTCTTTATCTGGCGAATTTGCACCTATACGCAACAGTTCGAGCTTTAGTGAATAACCTAGTACAAAATTTATTAACCTTGGAAAAGCCTGTTTCAGCTTTTCTGAGTTTACTCAGGTGAACACCGGGAAGTTTCTCGTGGTAAGTATCACGAGATTTGTTTCAATTGATACTTACTGAGAGAAACTTTTTCCACTGAATATTTTCATGGGAAGGTAGCCGCATTATACTAATGGAAAGTATGGCTACCCTTTCCAATGGATATACTCAATGGAAAAAGTTTATCTCGGTAAGTATCAATTGAAACAAATCTCGTGATACCGCAAGAAACTTCTGGGATTTCGCCCGATTAATAAACTTGGAAAAGTGAAAACGAACATTTCTGAGTTTAATAAATTTCACCCAAGAATAAGTACAATAAGACTATTCTTATTAGACTCCTTTTATGAACCGTCATTTTGTCTGTTTCAGAATTGTATTAATTGAATCATGTATTTTATGATATAATATAACCAAAAGACAAGTCGAGCTGGGTCAAAAACCTGACTTGAGTCTGTTGAAAATTATCCCTGCCCTTACTGAAAACAAGAGTGAAAATTGAGTTAATAGACCCAAAACTAGAATCTTTCAACTTCTCAAAGAACGTCACACATGTTAATGCATTTCACCAGAAGAAAGTAGATCCTAAGAAATGATTGGGCAGTGCTATAAAGAAATTAAGAAGCAACCAAGCCTTGTTCAGTGTTGCTATCTAGCTCCAGACCAGGAGCTGTCAACCTTGGACACTTTACCTGTCTCAACTATATCTCTCAGCATTCCCCAACAGTAAAGCAGGCAGTGTAAACCTTGAGTTTTCATTCTACTATGGCTGTCATGTTAAAGGTTGCTTCAATGCAGGTAAGGCTATTTCTCCCTCCCTCCCTCCCTCCCTCCCTCCCTCCCTCCCTCTATCTCTAGATATATATAGATAAATAGATAGATGCAGATAGATAGATAGATAGATAGATAGATAGATAGATAGATAGATAGATATAGATATTCACAAAGAACTTAAAATCCAATCCAAATAGTAGGGTGCACAGGACTTATTGAAAGCTGAACAGAAGACTCAAGACTCCAAAATAAATAAAAATTAGATGTTTTATTAATGGATATTAAAGTATTGGTCCTTCTGTTCAGCTGTACATGTATAGAAATTACCAGCTTCATCTGTGGATGACTTTTAAATTATTTAATATAATGATTTTGCCAGGAAAAACTTCATTCTATCTGCAGATTCACTTGTGCATGAAAGATCTGACCATTAAATAAACATAAAATTTAGCATTTTCATTTGTTCATTTCATTCAACAACTTTTTTGTAACTTTTGGCTTTTCAGAAGAACACTTATGGAAGCTATCAATTGCATTACCTTGAGCTATGTATAATACATCATCCCACAATAAAAAGCACATCACAGATGACATAAAGGGCTATGAAAGTGAACTGTCAATGCATCCTAGCTTCTACGTGCTTTATAGTAAGTGTATTTTTATTTACTTTATATTGAGAAACTGCACTGTCTCTCCTGAAACAAAAAAAAAACAATGACCCTTCTCCTCTCCTGATTTGAAGACCATAGCATTTCAGCGGAGTTCATCTAATATATTTTCTTGTTAAAATGGAAGCGATTAATGCTGGAAGAGATGAATAAAGAAATAAAAAAACCTCTCAGGTAACAGAATGCCTGGGAATTTAAGAAGAAATGGAATTAAAGTTAGATTTATTCTAAGCTACTTTTTTTGTGGTTGGCTGAAATGGAACTCCTCCAACTTCTTATTGAATAGGCTTGGAAGCTGTAATATTTTAAATATAGAGCTATTATGAACAGTAATATATATTTCCTCTCTCTCTCTCTGGATATATTTGTACAAAGTATGTTAGTCTTATCATCAAGGAGTTAAAGCTTGGCCCATGCTTCCCCTCCACCCCAAATGCTAACACTAAATATAGCCAGAAGAACAAGAGGGTGGGGGAGAAGCAAGATGTTTTGATTGCATTTGCTTAGAATAATTCCCAGAGACAGAGAAATATGAAATTGCAGATTATAAGAAAAAAAGGAAGCACAAGCCCCCTCCATGGAGCAGTGATTATATTAATCATGTGGATTCCTGTAGTTTGTTATGGAAAATTATAATAGCAAATCAGAGAGAGGTTTTCTCTGTGATTACACCGATTCACAAGTGGCAGTGATTACGTGAGATGTTTTGTGCTGCAGTATTATGATGCGGATTTCCAGCTGCAAGCCTTTGGAGGAGGCACATTTAAAGATGTATTTTTGCTTGCCCTGTCTAATCTGATGTACTAATTGAATTCTCTCATCAAGTCAGTTAGCTGTATTAGAATGTCTGTCCATATTAGGGATTTCCGTGAAATGCAAAAGGACAATGACCTTGCAGAGCAAATGCTATCAACTGAATATAATTACATTTTTGCCACTTGTGCCATAAAGGCACAAATCCTGCATTACAACTGATAGCAGCAATAAACCAAACTGTTCTTACTGTGTTAGGATAGCTTCTATTTTACACCCATTTCCTATCCTAGAGATCTGTTTACTGCATGAAATATGAGCAACGCTTTGTTACTCTGTATTCAAACGTGTGTATCACACCCGATGGGCAGATTTTACTAAAGCAAGAACTGGGATGCAATCAGTTTTCATGCAAATTTGTTTTGGAACTGTATGGCCGATTTCAGAATGAGAATGCACAGTTTGCTAACAAATGAATTGTTTATAATAGCATGGAATATCATTCTGCATTATATGTGTGATGAGCTACACAACAATAAAACAGAGTTGGTTCTGAGGTTAAGAGCTGCTGCTGGTATTATATTCCCTACTAACTCCCCTATTAAATAAAAAAGCCCTATATTAGATCGAACCAATATCACTTTCTGTAATACAGGTAAAAATGCCTGGAAGGTGCAAATCAAATTAGTTGAAGCTACGCTTTATTTTAGCAAATAGTGCCATCTTACGTTGTCTTACATCGATGACTAAAGCACTATACAAATGATGAAAGTGCATTCCCTTTATAATAATACTTTGATGAGAGTTTTTCAGTTTGATCTGGAATCTACCTGTATTTTTAGAGTTAACCGAAAAAGTCACATACTGGTTTATTTGGCAAATATAATACAAATGACTTTATAGAGGAAACTCATTTTTACTTTCTGTAAACTCTTATTGCTAAGCTTCATATGTTCACTGAGCATTCAGTTTTTGCACTCCCCAATAAATGGGGATGTTCATCTAGTTTCAGCACTTGAGCCTTCTACCTCATTTTTCAGTTTTGTAAAAATACATATTTATACAGAATGAATAATCAATATTCATGCATGATGATACATGTAGTGCCATTCATTTAGATGGTGCAATCATAATGGAATGATAAATTGAAGTGCCTGTTTTGTCAAAAAAGGGCATTAATGAACAAAGTATTTCCATTATGTTAACACAAGATAGCAATGCTCAGTGTTCAGACTTTATACTACTGGGATACATGTACATAGAATTGCACAATTACAATGACATACTGTACACACACAAGGATGTCACCTAATTACCATTTCATTAGTGAGATAATAATCTGGTCCTGGAATTTCTAACATGAAGACACGAAATTCCCTTATACCTACACTAAAAGACATATCCAGCTAAAGATTAATATATGATTAGAATTACACTGGTCATGTTCCCCAGAGTGATCAACGACAAATTGGAGAAACGAATAAAGATTTGGTCATTGCTTGGCTATTTTTCTTGTTAGTACAGATTTTCTCTGGCTCTTTTTGGACTGATTAAGCGAATATAGGAGACATACTATGACATACTATGTCATGTACAAGCATCATTTACCCAAAAACATGCCAAATTGTATTCAATCCCATTGTTCAGCCTGTGGGTTAAACAACCAGATTGACTGAAACACAGGCACCAATAGAGGTAGCTGCTATTGCTGGTTGACTGGTGTGGTCAAAGTTGACCATACATGGTAAAGGTCTTAAAAGGATATTACAGAGATACGAGTTTAATTCTAATGATTGCATACTTTTTTTGGAGGAAATAATTATGTTTGTTTGTCATAAGTAGCAATGGTTCTTGTGTTTATCTGGTGTTCAGTCTAAAAAGGTGGAATGACATTACCCCTAGTGAATGAAAACAGCATTTGTCTTATGAAAACCTAAATATGGCAAGGATATATAATAGAAAAATAAAATGGTAAGATTTGTAAATCTAAAATTTGTATAAACACATTTTCTGTGTAAATGGCATGGGGTGGCACACTACAATGACATGAAGCTTGCTATTTCTCCCAGGTATCCAGTACATTTTATTTCATAACTTCAAAGTTTTGATCTTCCCACTTTCAATAAAGGATCATTAGAGCGGCAATCTTCATTTCCAATTCTGTCATCAAAGCAAAGCAAAGACCACAAATTGATGGGCACATAAAAACAGAAATTAGACCCATCATTTCCTTCATTTAAGTCTTCAGCCAAACCATCCTACAGAACTGAGAGCAATAGTTATTAGAGTTGCCAAAAACAACCTTTAATAATGGGTACAATATAAAATAAATCTATCATGGGGTTGCTAAAGAACCACTCTATGGTTGGTTTATGCTTCGGATTAAAAAAGCTGGACACTTCAATGAGTTTATCTTGTAAGATATGCATCATAAATATGACATAATTATAAAATAATGCATAGACTAAAAGACAGGTATGTCTATTGACCTTTCATCCCTAAAATAATGCTAGTGACATCAAATGCAAGCATATGTTTGTCCATCAAAAAAGGTTAAAAAACCTTTTACTGAGGTTGGAAGGGTAGTCAAGCTACACAATGCCTTTATTAATTAATTAATTAATTAATGTATGTATTATAATCATAATAGATAATGGATAAAAATCAATGAATAATAATGATTTATTAATAATTATGAAATATTAATTTAGCTAGTCTATTAGAAACAAATAGAAATGATGTGCTCAAAAGGAATTAGAAGCTTGTCTGCTTTTGGGGTTCCTTGCTTCTTTTGTAACAACAAAGCGGAGGTTCTTTTCAAGTCTCTTTAACTCTGTTTCTGTCTCTGACTGTCTTCCTCTCTCTGTATATAGAGATATGCACACATATATAGTGTGTATAGTTAATATATAGAAAAATAGTATACTATAAGGCTAAAAAAAGACGCAAGTCCATGCAATTTAGCCTATTTTCCTGCAATTGAAAGTTCCATACGTCAGATGGTGAAGTGGCAGCGCTGGAAAAGATAGAACAGAAAGGGCAAAAATATTGCCCTAGCTAGTGTGATACTGTCAGGTTTTTTTGACGGTGCAGTATAAGTGCTGTATTAATTAATACTTTTTAATGGATCAATATGGTGATGTCGTGAAAAGGATTAACCTTGGAGCTGGGAGATGGTGCAGTGATGTGCTTCTATCTCCTATCTGTGCTTTTAATTTCTTGCAAACACAGGTGCTGGTGCTGTGCTAGGGTGTGTTAGCACCCCCTTGTGGATTTGCACTTACCAGAAAATCTAATTAAAACAGCATGTATATGGTATTTGTGGGTCACTTCACTTCATGTCATCTGGATCCTCATGCATGTAAAGACAGAAAACCCAATAGTGCAATACTGATATGATAAAAGCGATTTATTTATAAAAATAGGTACTCACAATGAGCCAATTAAAAAGGCGTTTTTAAGACAAGTCCAATGTTGCTTGACGCGTTTCTCCGAGTATTCTCAGCTTCCTCACGAGCAATTTAGCTGCTTGTCCACTTTAAAATCACTATGCTGCGCTTCTGGCAGCGTTTTTAAGTCCATCTCTCAGAAGTGCAGCATAGTGATTTTAAAGTGGACAAGTGGGGGGTGCTAATACTCCCCAGCACAGCACCAGCACAGCACCAGCACCTGTGTTTGCAAGAAATTAAAAGCACGGATAGGAGATAGAAGCCCATCACTGCACCATCTCCCAGGGGCATCCTCTGTCATATATATTGGCATTCATTGCTAGGCCATTAGCATTCAGTCTTACATATACATGGCTCTAGGCACGATGCGTGAAAAAATAATGAAAAAAAAGCTTACTTGTATGTTTTTAACAGCTCGGTGCTTTCTTTAGTCTTCAGGACCATGGTATATACAAGGCAAAATATGTGTTCAGCAATATATCATACATGAACAAATGTGATAACCAGGTTAAAAAATAGAGGTTGCCCTGTACTCCTGATAGAAAATCATTACTGCAGACAGTTGTTCTACCCTAGTAAAAATACTCAATAATTTAGTAAGGGAAGCCAATTCATAGGCAGTATAAGAGAAATTAGATTGAATGGTTTTCTCTAGAGATATTGCAGTCATTTCTTTGAATTATGTGGGATAACCAATAGGTTCTGCATCAACTTATTTAAATACATTTCATTTTCACTTCCTTTAGGAGCTTGAATGCCCAGTTTCTTATATACTTCCAGGGGACGCTCTGATTGGATACTTGCAGTTTAATCTGAATGAGCCTAGTCCTCCTTTGGTGACCTACATCTGATCAGGCAGTAATTTGTGTGACCATAGCCTTCTTGCCATGGAGCAGAGAATCCTGATCATTGCCACATTTATACCCCCCATATAACATGTTGTCTTAATCTATTCACACAAAAATAGAGAGATGCCCTGAAAAGCAAGAAAAGCTTTATAGATCATTTTATGAGAACATTCTCTTTTTAACGAATGCCAGATATATATTTTTTCCTCATTCACTATGAATTTTTTCTACAAAATAAAAACCTGCACCTGCATACAGTGTTTATGACAACAGTTTAATGTATGATGTATTCAGGAGCAGGAATGTAGAGCAGAGATACCAAGGTGCTGCTTTCAAGGTGAAAAAAATGACAAGGCAGATTTATAAAGCCGTAGCCTTTACAAAGATTTTTCTGCAAGTTTTTTCTTCTTTTTAATACTTGGGTTGATAGATATGTAAGGTATCTTGGTAGAACTGAACTCTCTCATAGGAGAATAGACATGTATATTATTATTTATACTCAATGTATGCAGCCCTTTCCAGAATGCCTCACAATAAAAGGCAGCAAGATCTAGCCACACTGATGGAGGAAACTTTATCAATACACCAAGCAATGCACACTAAAGGGAGTAATTCAGGAAAGAGCAAAATTACCTTGTGATGCTTCTCATTAGTTCGTCAAGACGGGTATGAGCTCCCTCTGGTCTCCTGCAAGCGGAGATCAGCAAACACTTTAAAGCAGGGCTATTCAATTAGCGGCCCGGAGTCCACATCCGGCCCGCGGACCCCCTTTGACTGGCCCAGCTGCATTTACTGTATTTTTTGATCAACAGCTGCTGCGGGGCATGGGGAAGGGGGGTGCTGGTAAAACAGCCCCGACCCTTCCAGGCACCCCCGCAGAAGTTGAAGAAAATGGATGACTCACCTCCTCCAGCGTTCCAGTTGTAAGTTGATGTGAGTTGAATGAGACGCGCTCCTTGGCTGTTTCTGTCTTTCTGGCAGCTGCTGAATCCACGGTGAGTATTGCCGGAAAGACACGAACTGCCAAGGAGCACCTCACATTCAACTTACTTAATATGGAGAAACGCTGAGAGCGCATCGCTGGAATGCTGAAGTAAGGGCTTCAGGGGGGCAGGAGGGATGGGTGAGAGGGATGGCAAGAGAGCAGACATGAGGAGGGATGGCAGGAGGGTAGATATGGAGAGGGATGGCAGGCAGGAGGGTAGATATGGAGAGGGATGGCAGGCATATGGAGGGATGGCAGGAGGGCAGGCATGGGGAGGGATGGCAGGAGGGCAGGCATGGGAGGGATGAAAGATATGGCAGGAGGGAGGGCAGGCATGGGAAAGAATGG
>WMED01014693.1:0-13925 GCA_019650415.1 Pipa parva | reverse complement strand
TGCAAAGTGAGTCAAACACATCGCGGCTCACTTCGCACATTGGTGAATAAGGGCCTAAGTCCTTTAGAACTTGTCACTGCTATCTAGACTTAGAAGTCAGTAATTATATTTAAATAAAGTTATTGGCTGAGTGTTGCTCCCCCTTCCCTCATCATTTAATTTGTTTATTCTGTTAGCTGGGCTTACCGACGCCATGCACATTTGCTTGCCCGGTTGGCTCCACCACTTGGAGGACCAGGTTGGACATATCAGATAGTTAGCCTTGTGGGTATACGATAGAAGGGCCTTTTCACAAAAGTGCAAATTTTACTGTCAGAGAATTTTGATGATTTTGGGTCGCTTTCCTCCCAATAGAGGTGAATTTCCTACTCCTTAGTCACTCGATCAGTAGTAGGATGTGGAGGGATATGTAGAGATAAGAATTCTACCAGTGAAGTCCAGTGATCTCATCATCATAATGCCCCACTAACTATATTAAGTGAATTTTACATCCCTTTCTGTCACACATTCCTAGTTCATGTTATTACATGGTCACAGTCTTTCTGATCACTTTTGAATGAATAGTCGTGATACACGATAGTTGAACCCTGTCATCAATTTCCCAACTTTGCTACTGTGATGAGGAAAAGTCAAATTGGAAAATGCAACACAGTACGCCTTGCCAAATTTGCTACTTCAAAAGACTTCGACACATGATGAAAAGCCAAATTACATGTTCTTGTGCATTCAAAGTAATGTGAAGAGCTCCGTTAGTCTGTGAGTGTCATAAGCTCTTTAATTTGGCACAAATCTGCCACATCTCAGAATCTGATTGTCACGTGTAGAAATGTGGACCCACTGTACTACCTTGAAGTTTGGACTAGGTAAACTGCAAGGTGCGGAATCTAAGAGGTCTCAGGTCTTCACCTTTAACCCCCGCAAGGAGGTACTGGTCTTAGCTGCTGGAGACCTCCAGGTCGCGACCCTCGAGTGTACCCTCCAAGGTAGTTGCTAGTCAGGTGCAGAAGCAGGCTTGAATTACACAGACCAACTTGAATAGCTTAATAGACATTGGAGCAGGGATGAACTTAGAATTACTGAAAAGACACAGGAACAGGCTTGGAAGTAACTGGGTAACACAGAAACAAACTTGGAATTAACTTGGTACAGGAACAACTTAGGAAAGAGCAGATAACAGAGGACTGTCACTTTAATCAGGGGAAGGCACACCAGGAGCAGGAACACTGTAGAAATGGATTCACTAATATAGTAAATGCCAGGACCTGTATAGCTGGAAGCTTAGGCATTGACTGCCCAAGCTGTCCAGCCTTTTATACTATCCGCTGTGCTATATGCAGCGGAGGCGCTCCCGACACTCCTGTGTCACGTGAGCGCGCCAGCGGCGTGCGCGCCGCCAGTATAGTATAAAGGCCTGGCAGGCGCGGCTCATGCGCCTAAGGAGGAAGCGCCGAGGAGCCGCCTGCCAGGTAAGGGACGGTCGGCCACGCCGACCGTTACACTGATAAATTGATGGAAATAGGGAAGTGATGAATGAATCTGAGTTCAAACTTTTAACAGACATGAATAATCCCCCAAAATTATGCATGGCCACCTTTTGTTGATTACTATAGAATTTGATTTAGTATGTTATAGACACAGGCTTTCTAAGCAGTTTGCTGTTGGTCTCTGTTTTCTGCTTAGTTTGATTTTCTGTATTATTTCATCCCTTTAGTTGCGCGATTTGATTTTGGATTTATAATTGTTTTCATTACTGCCTTTTTCCCAATCTCTCTCTGTTCCTTGGCTCCCTGTAAGAAAACTAATCATTTCTAGTGTACTCCTTTTGACATTTAAAGCACTTCACTCCATTGCCCCTCCCTACATTTCCTTACTTGTTTGCCTGTACATTCCTCAATGTCAACTGCGCTACGCCCAAAGCAACCAGCTTTGCATGCCACACACCAGTACTGCCCTTTCTCGTCTTAAACCATTTTTTCTCTCTATATCCCGTTATCTTCTCCAGGAACATTCCCTACCTTATGGAGAACTAGCATTGACCTTTTTTTTGTAAATATCGTAACCTTAATTAACTATTTATGCTTAAAAAAATTAATTAATTAAAAAAAAAATATATATATATACATTTATATACATTTTATTTATTTATATAACATGTATTTATAGACTCGTGTCTCGGCATATTGTTACAGCTTGTCACCCTTCTATCTGTGTATGTAAATCTTCCTCCCACTTAGATTGTAAGCTCTATAGGGCAGGGACCTCCATTCTCTTGAGTCATTTATAACCTGGCACTTAAAGTGATTTTAGGCTTGTAAGTTACTCATTTGTAATGTGCAATGCACTTTTCCCATGTCTGTTGTATATTTGTTTTGCTGAATTGTACAGAGCTGCGTAAATTTGTGGCACTTTATAAATAAAATTATACATAGATACATACATTATTGTACAGGCTTTGTGCTATTTGCTCTTACAAAAAAGGTTCTGATCAAAAACTTGAATAACTCAAACAACTTCAATAAAGAAAAAATAAAAACTGTGACAAATTGCAAAAGCAACAATCCCTTTAAAGGATAGATTCATACAGCTGCAACAATTTATCCTGGAAGAGGTCTTGCCAGCTACACACACCCTTACATACATAGTCACCAACTGTATTTAATAGCCACCTGTGTTTACTCCACACAAAGCCATTAAACCTGTTTAGGTTGATTTGGCTGTGCAATGTTGCAACAACAAAAGAAGAAAAGGCACAAAATTAGGGAAGGAATCTTTAAAATAATTTGCTTTCTAAGCTAAGTTTGAATTAATCCTAATAATAACTATTGAAGAATAAAAGTATGCACAAATGCAAAACCCAAATTAAAAAAATAAATAAATAAATTTTTACGCATTAAATAAACCAACGGGATCAGTCTAGCTAAGATGTGGGTGTCACCTTAGTAAAAGAAATCAGAGAATGGAAAGATTATTGTAAGAAGAACAACGCAAATACTGCCTGAAAGTGTTTGTCTGGTAAAGTGATAGGGGAGAATCTGGATGAAGTGGGAAGGTAAACTATTTACTTATGTGTAAAGATGGAAGAGGTCATGACACCTGTAAATAAGTGCTTTGTATATATCTCCTGTTGTCTAGTGCAAGCATACAGATTCTTCTGCGCACGTTGAACTAATGCTTTTAGGCTAGGTTCACACGAGCATATTATGCTCAGCGCATAATACGCTAGTATCAAAAAAAAAAAAGAAAAATATGCGAAGCGTATTTTTCTTTTGAACTTACCAGCGACAGTGTGAATGCTCCCTCAGTGTTCACATCACTTCCTGTGTGGTCGCATTTTGGGCACAGCGTATAATACACTGGCCAAAATGTGACCCACAACGTTCCGGATCCAGCGTATACGCATCATACGCTAGTGTGTCCGGAACTAGGTAAGTACCATCGGCTTGCATTGAAATGTTTTTTTTTCTTTCACACTAGCGTATTATGCGCAGCGCATCATACACTCATGTGAAGAAAAAAAAGAAAAATATGCTGTCATTCTATTTGTGTGCTGATTTATTGAGACACTCTGGGGGTTAATCACTAAAGTCTAAATTGCTGTGATAGGTGTGAATTCTCCAGATAAAGACAGTCGCAATAGACTGCTACTGTCACAGTCACGTCTTTATAATGAGAATATTGTCGCAGTTGTGACCTTATTATGGGAAAATTGTCGCAATAGTAACTTTAAAAAATGGTCACGACTTTACAATGGGGAAATATTTGAGATTTTGCTAAGGGCACCCGCAGTTTGAGAATTTGACAGTCGAATTCTCACTTTAGTGAATAACCCCTTGTATGTTTTAATGGATAGAACTTCCCTTCCTCAACCCCCGAGAGAAATGGACTTTAGAAATGCTAATTCAGTATCTTATGATCACTCCTTTTTCCTCTGGGTGCTTGTGTTAGGGGCAGTCCTGGTCCTATTGGCGCCCTGGGCCAACCCCCCCCCACCTCGCAACACCCCCTGCTCTGCGCTTCCCCCGCCTTGCCCAGTGCCCTCCAATCACCTCCAACAGCGTTCCAGCGATGCACCTCCTCTGATGAGATAAGCTTTTTGCGACGGCCCTCCTTAGATGTTCGGGTCTTACCGGCAGTTGCCAAATACAGCCGACAAGACCCGAAGCAGTAAGGAACGCCGTCGCATTCAACTTACCTCATCAGAGGAAGTGAGTCATTGGAATGCTGTTGAAGGTGAGTGGAGGGCACGGGGCAAGGGGGGGGGGTGTCGCGGGGCAGGGGGTCGCGTGGGGGGATAGTAGGTCAAGTTTAGAGATGGGCGATGTGGGCAACAGCCCCCTCAGATAGATTGTGCCCTGGGCCACATTGCCCATAGGTAGAACCGGCCCTGTCTTGTGTAGTAGAATGATTTCACCTATCAGAGTAGCTTACCCATGCATATTAATGAGTAGCTCCCAGGTTGAAGAAGACATTTAGGGGGCTATTCTCTAAAGTCAGAATTATCGTGTAAAGGGGTGAATTCACCAGCTAAAGACAGTCACAGTAGACTGCTACTGTCACAGTTGTTTCTTTATAATGAGAATATTGTTGCAATCATGACTTTACTATGGAAATATTGTTGCAGTCACAACCTTAAAATTGTCGCAGTCACATCTCTACAATGGGAGAATTGTCGCAGTCATGGATTTGCTATGGGAATCTGCTGTTTTAGAATTTGACAGTCGAATTTGGACTTTAGAGAATAACCCCCTTTAGAGCCTTACTGACTGAAGGAGGAATTCACCTGTCGAATTCACCTCGCTACAATACGAGTCGTACTGCTGAAATATTTGCAAATTCACTTATTATTGATGAAGCTGCCGATAGATTTGCTATAGACGTAGTCGCATGCGTAGTGTGGCAAAGTCAGTCAAATAGAAGTAGGATGTGAAGTCATATGAATTGATGTGAAGTGCAGTTATCCCACTAACTGTATATAAGTGAATAACACATCTGCTTTTATGGGTCCCTGGGTCATGTTAAGTAGTATCCCAATTTAGTTGCAGTTGCCATTGTTACTTTTGATTAGTCACCTTACATAACACTGGAGCAAACAAGTGAATTTGGAGCAGTTCACTTACTTACATTTGCTCCTTTAAACCACTCTACATTTTAGTCAATAGTAGAAGTACCTGTGCATGCGCACGCAAAAAGATGAGACATGCATAGTCACCCGAATTGGTCTCATATTTGCCACTTCACTGAGTTTTCTCAATAAGATAACATGGGGAAGTGGTGAATAGATGCAAATTCACAACTCTATGTGACTATTTGGTCTTTTGTCAATAGGCCCTACAGTATATCTGTAGGATAACTTGGTACTTATGTCACCAATTGGAGCTAAACTTTTTGTTATAAAGATAGCCTGTATCTCAGTCAAAAGGTGAAATAAACCTCCTGTGTTGGTAAACTGGGCAAAGCATTACCAATGGAAGGATTAGAAGTCCAGTCATCTGAAACAGGTTTTGATGATAGTGCCTTTTAAAGAGATAAATACCCCAATAATAGAAGTTTAAAGGGGCACTATAGTGCTGATATAACTGTACACATACATATAAAACTCCTTTATACTATGCCAATTGCTAACACAAATAAGTAAAAATGTTTAGGGATGAGATAATATTTGCCGTTTGTTTCCCTTAATTAGTTTTCCTGAGAGCTGACATTTTCCTTCCCCTGCTCCCCCTCCTCTTTCTGTTCTGCAAGTCAGGCAACATGAGAAGAAAAAGCTGCCTGACTGCTATTGGTTATGCAGTGTGTTAACCTTTTGGCCACATAAATTAAGTTGGAATACAGGAGATTACAGAGGGAAAGCTGACTTGTGCACATGTGCTAAGTAGGGCAAAAATATCCGGGGGAGGGTACCTTTTCATAGAAAACTGGCCGGTACATGTCACACACACATTTCCTGGTGCAGGAGTTTATCAATGCTGCCTACTCAATCATTCTGCGTCACATGAAACAACTACTGGGGAGAAACATTTCTCACTAAGATATAGTACTGCATATGTAAAGATGTAATTTTACTATAGTTCCCTTTTAAGTATTAGACTTATAAATAATCTTCATTCCCTTTATTTATTTTCCCTAAAACCAGGGTAGCAATAATTTTATCGGTGTTTTGTTTTTTAGTAGATGTTGATAGATTTGTGAATCATCACTTGCATCAAATTACTTTGCACATATTTTTGAGCATTTAGAAATAAACAGCAAAATATAAATGCATACTGCATATGCCCGGAACATTCCTTTTCTTTATCTTCATACACAGGAGTGAGAGCTTCCCTTAAACAATTACTTGAATGGAAACTGTCAAGGCAAAAAAAAAAATCCAGCAAGTTGCAGTGAATCTTGTTTATTATTTCCAGAAACAGCGTTATATTTTCCCTTACAGGTTTTTAATACTAGCTCAAATTTATTCTCACTACGATTCGAGGTGCATCTCCAAAATAGTAGCAAATTCACTTCGCATTATTGAACAAGTAGCGGATAGACTTGTCGAACAAGTGGACAGCAGCGATCACTGGTGGGTACGTTGTGTGGCACAGTCAGTCGGACAGAAATAGGATGCGGTGCTCTGCCATTAGCCCCCAATTCACCACTCTGATGTGAAGTCAAACAGGTAAATTGAGAGCAGAACACCTAAGGAGTAATTCAGGAAAGTGCAAACTTACCTGGCGATCCTTTGATTCACCTTGCTGAGACTGGTATGCGCTCCCTGCTCTCTTGCACGCAGAGATCAGTGAACGCTTTACTGGAATACCTTTAAAGCGTTCACTGTTCTCTGCGTGCAGGAGAGCAGGAAGCGCATACCAGTCTCAGCGAGGTGAATTACCCCCTAGTCACATTCACTCCTTCAACACACTCCGCATTTTAGTCAACAGTAGAAGTACCCTTGCATGCGCACACAAAGTGATGCAAAGTACTCTGTAACATCACGACTATCTTATTCAAGTGAATTTGTCACATATTTACCACATTGTGGAGTTTGCTCAATAAGCAAACATGGAGAAGTGAAGAATAGATGCAGATTTTAGTCAATAAGGCCCATAGTAGGAAAAGACTATGGCTGTTTAGTCACAGGCATTATCAACAGTAGATTCACTTAGCAAAGAAGCAAAATGCATTGAATGCTATTTCATTCATAGTGTGGCGTAGTCAGTTGAACAGTAGTAGGATGCGGTGTGATGCGTAGTTCTGCGAATTCCACCAGTGAAGTTTACTGACATCATTTTCACAATATCTTACTAACAGAATTAAGTGAATATTACATCCCTTTCTATTTCACCATATCCTTAGTTCATGTTGCTACTCGGTCACAATATATATTGTGACATTTGAGTGTATAATTTCCTTATGACACACCAGAGCCCTGCCATCAGCTCCCACTTTGATCAGGTGAAGTCAAACTGGTGAATTTGGACCAGTACACTTTGACAAACTGGCTACTTTGACGCACTTCGATACTTGGGTAATAGGCAAAAGTTATGTCAACGCTCACGCAGAATAACATCAAGAGCCACATCGAACAGTTTAATGAATAAGAAGTGCTGTGCGCTATTGTTTGACCTTTCACGAATTACCCCCTCATAAGTAATCAGGTGCAAGTTAATGCTTCTTGTAAATAGGGAATCATTTTATCCTTTATACAGGAACAACATTTTTGAAATTGTCTTTATACAGCTCCCAGCCTCTTGTGTCAATGCAAATACACTCACAATAAATGTTTTGTTCTTGCATTATGATCTCACAGTTTGCTATCTTATTAAGATGAAAAATGCAAAAACAGTTTCCACATATAAATTAGGCGTACTTCCCATTAATCATACAGCACCGAAACAAGTCCATGCGATATCTGCTTTCTATATTCCATGTACGCTGAATAGAACTCCAATTACGATTATTAATAATAAAGGAACAGTACAGTGTAATATCAGCGTTAGGGAAAAATATCAAGAGAGTTATTCACTAAATTCCAATAAAAGGTGTGAATTTGTATCCATTTGTCACTTCTCTAACATAATTGTGTATCTATTAGATTCTGCAATGTGGCAAAATGAGCAATTCGACACCTTCCACTGGACACGTGCGCTGAAGAAATTAATTAGCCGGGGGCTACTGCTCCGAATTTGACTTCGCCAGATCAAAGTGGTTTATTAGAGGTCGATGGCAGTGTTCTAGTTTGGCATAAGGTGACACTCATAAAGTCATAGAGAATGGCAACCAAGTAGAAAGATTAACTAGGAATACTGGTGCATAGAAAGGGATGTAAATGACACTTGTTATACTATATTATACCGGCAGCCCCTCTCCATGATTTAAGTGAATTTGTTTGGATGATGGATGATTGAAGTAATGGTCAAGTCAGCAGTACACTGCAAATTCCAACCATGTTATTAAATTTTTAAATTTGAAGTAAAAAACTTTCAGTAAGTCTATGCCAGTTGAATAAATGCACCCGTGTAATTCGGCATCAAAATATTGAATGCATATTAATTTAGGGTGATTTCGGTTGGTTCCTTTAATTTGTTGTTTTGCATACTTTCCCTTTAACTGCAACTAATAGACACTGGCTTTTTTTGTTTGAAAGCAGAAATGCTGCGCAGTAGTAAATCATTTTCTTCCATGAAGTATATACATTACATACTTCTGACACAGATTATTAGCTGGTCCAGGCTGAGCGATTTGTTTGACACAAGGTGGAAAATGTACACTGATGAAAAATTCAATATGGCCCATTATAAAATGTAGGTCATGAATTCCCTCCCTTTATCTGATGAATTACCCACAGTAACTTGTAGAGAAAAAGTGGCACAAACAGCGACTGTGAATGTAAGATGCAAGGTATACTCCATACTCTGTGATTCTATTAAAAAGAGCGCTCATCTTTTGAGACAACAGAAACACCAAGAATGAAATGCCGCAAATGCATTTCTAGTTACTCCATATTAATTCTGTGCTTGCAAAATTCTGTATAGTGTTTATAAAGTATGATATTTTATTTAGCTTTAAAAAAATGGGCATTATGATACACTTTCTGTTCATTGGATTACCTAAAGCACCACAGTAAACAATGGGGCAGTGTCAGCCATGTTTAGCAACGTTAATATGAATTAATGTAATTTAAAGATACATTTTTTAGAAGTTTTTAAATTTCTGCCATCCCAATCCAAATGGGAATGAGCATTACTGGTCCTTTAAAAGGAAGGTGCATGTATATAGAGGCGGTGTATCGTCCTTTTTGTAGCCATAGTTTAGAAAGTAGGGGGGAGTATATTTTCTAGTTTATGGTTCCTGTGTGTCTAATGCCATACTAATGTTTGTAAATGTTCACTTTGACGTTAATTTCATGAATTTTATAGCTTTCTGTCTGTTCTTATATTTACTGATAGCAG
Organism: Pipa parva; assembly: GCA_019650415.1. NCBI lineage: Eukaryota > Metazoa > Chordata > Amphibia > Anura > Pipidae > Pipa > Pipa parva. The sequence continues at coordinate 4,494 of WMED01014693.1, read as the reverse complement.
CAGTGTTGTTAAACAGACTTAGCTTAGTCCAATTGTACTCTGTGGTGTTTCAAATAATACATATACAGGAAGTGTGACCTAAATCCCTATTTTTTTGAGCTAAATGACACACTTTATAAACACAATTTAGAATTTCTAGATGCACAAATTGAATATATAGTAACTATACATGCATTCATATTAGATGATTCATCTGGCTTTTCAATGGGGTAGTTCTTATGCGAGAAGAGGCGCCATTTACTTATTGAATGGGTGTGGTTACAAGGAGCAGCAGAGACAAATATGTCCCCAGTTTTATATGGGAATGTTAACCAGAATGTACAATTAGAACAATGCGTGAAGTACAAAAGAATATGTGAAGTTTAATAAACTCAGAAAAGCCCGATTATGCTTTTCCGAGTTTATTCCCACGAGATCTTGGAAGTTTCTCACGGTAAATATCGCAGGATTTTTTTCGATTGATATTTACCGTTTTTCGATCTCGATTTTTTTATAGAAAGGTAGCCATACTACTAATGAAAAGAAGCATGGCTACCTTTCCATTGAAAAAAATCGATTGAAAAAACTCGATCGAAAGGTTTTGGTTGGTAAATATCGATCAAAAATATTGGGGGATTTTTAGTGCACGAACAGCCGAGATGTTCTCGGGATAAACTCAGAAAAGCGAAATCGGACTTTTCCGAGTTTATTAAATTTCTCTCATTGTGTGTTATATACACTCATCTGAAATCACATTCTTTGTATAAGTGAAATTTACTTACTTAAGTTCCATATGTGTGTTTCATATAACTTATGTTGACCTTATTTATCTGCTCCTCTGTATTTAATACTGTGGCTTATTCATAAAAGTCTGAGGGGGTTGTTGACTAAGGTACGAATTCGACTGTCGAATTCGCAAACAGCGGATTCCCATTGCAAATCTGCCACAGTTTCCCCATTGTAAAGTTGTGACAATTTTTTAATGTTAAGATTGCAACAATTTTTCCATAATAAAGTTGCGTCTGCGACAATCTTCTCATTATAAAGACGCGACTGCAACAGAAGCAGCCTATTGTGACTGTGTTTATCTGGCGAATTCACACCTATACGCAAAAATTCTGACTTTAGTGAATAACCCCCTTGAATGTTATACTTAGGCCCTAGTTTACATCCATTCTCCACTTGTCCAGCTTTGTGCATTCGTCAAACTCTGTAATGTTTCAAATTTGTATTCAGTTTGGATATTTAGGAATTCAGAGCTCTTCACACAACTTTGCACGCTCGTGCACAGATAATTCACCTATTCACCTATTTATCAAGCATTGGATTGCATTGAAGTAGCAAATTCAGCAAGATGTACTGTGTTTAATTCACCTGTTTGACTTTGTCAGATCAAAGTGGTGAATTAGTGATCTGATGTGGTGTAAAGTGACTGTTCAGTGACAATAAAGACTGAGAACAAGTGACTGAACTAGGGATAGATTACATAGATAGAAAAGTAAAATTCATATAATACAGTTTAAAAAATGGAAAATTGTGAGGACAACGTCACTGCACTTCACTGGTGAAATATGCATCACTCAGCATCCTGCTACTGTTCGGATGACTACGCCGCACTTTGACTGAAACCGTTCCCGACACTGTTCAACTTTATGGTAAGGTAAGCTGCTGCTTAGTAAGTAAGGAGTAGCAAATTTGTGACCATCAGTGTCACAATAGTCCCGTAGAGATGTGAAATCTATTTTTGGCGATGTGACTCCAGTTGTAGCAAAGTGAATTCGACCATTGACTTTGCACTTTAACTAATAAGGCCCAAATTTCTGTTTAGGGCCGAAGGGAATTTCTACCTCACTGGAAGTAAAATTAAATCCTATATAAATGCATTATATTGTCACAGTTCCCCCGTGTCAAAGTTCCATTTCAAATTTGCAAAACTGTAGTATCAGCTTAAGCATCTTTTGGAGAAAAAAAAGAACATTCTTGTCACTGCTTTAGTTAGTACAGAAGAGGAAATAGTCATGTTATTATGATAAGTTCCTTTTAACTATTACAGCTTTGCTTAGAATAAAAATGCATGCTAGATTGTAAGCTCCATGGGGCAGCCCCGCAATGCACAATTGAACCAATTTATTATCAGCTAGTTTTGCAATATGGAATGACAAAAATGAATGACAAATCTCTGTAAAGCGCTGTGTAATATAGAAATGTGCTATATAAAAAAATACAAAAAAAAAAAATACTGGAGTCTAGCAGCGCTGTACATTAGTAGGTCTTTGTTTTTTTTGCATGCAATATCTCCTGACTCCTTTCTTGCAGTGAAGCAATCAACTCTTCAAAGTCTGTAATCTGTGCAAATCCTTTACAGAAAGGAAAAAAAGAGTTAGAACAAAGGGATCCTTATTGATTCCTCATCCTGGTTAAATGGGGCAATGAGCCTTAAACACAACATGATAAAGAATTGTTTTTGGTTTTTTTTTTTGGAATAATTCAATATAGTTAAAGAAAACAGACATCCTCTTAGTCTTATTGTTAGGCAGCTTTGTGCCATTCAGTGGCACTCAGAGAAGTGGAAGTTACCAAACCTCACTTTTAAATGCGGAAAAGGCCAAAATGCTTGTCTGTAAACATTTTATCCATGACTGGTATTATACATTCTTAAAGGGCAAGTAAAAGATAAGAAAAAAAAATATCCTGTTTGGTTCAAAATGCTTGTTATTTATACATTGCACTTGTAAAATTGTTCTCTTTGAGGTTAAAGAGGAACTAAAGCTACTAAAAATTATTTCATCAAGAAATGTTCAACCTTATGCAAAGGGACTGCAGAACATACCCAAATGTACAGTAGCCCTATGAGACTAAGGGTAAATCCCTTTGAAGTTGTCAGCTGGGCAGTTCCATGTTTGGCTGTACTGTAGATGCTGCACGTGCTTAGTGTGCTTTGTCTAAGGGACTAGCGCAAAATATCCATTCCTGACTATAAACTCATGATATAGCTATCAATCAAATTTGACATTTAAGTCAAATGAATTAAGTATGAGAGAATACTGAATTGAAGCAAGTCAGAGGAGCTTCGCACTGGCTTCTGTGTCAGCCTGAGTGCTGTAAAGAAGCATCGGGTGCCGGGTAATTACAGCACAGTTCATATTGTTACTGTAACGAATCATCTCTATATAAGGTAAGTTTTTTAATAAGTCTTTTTTTGTTTTATATCTTTAGTTTTCCTTTAAGGGGATAGTTCCCTAAACATCGCTTTTAGTTTCATAATAATCAGTCCAGTTGCACACCCCATGCATAACAGCATCACATTCTACTTTGTATTTATTTTCTTATTTAATTGGCACCTATAGCCAAATGAACTGACACTTTATGCTACTGCACTTGTTACCCTCCTATAAGTTTATGTAAGTCTTTCTCCTATTTAAATTGCAAGCTCTATGGGGCAGGGACCTCCATCCTCTTGTTTCAGTCATGACCTGCCACTTAGAGTGATGTATTTTCTTGATTAAATGTAATTTACTTCATTTGTTCTTTGTTAAGCACTTTTCCCTTGTCTGTATTATAACTGTATTGTTGGATTGTACAGCGCTGCGTAACCTAATGATGCTTTATAAATAAAAATATACAGTACATACATACATATCTTTAAAAAGGGGAGACTTATGAAATACTTTATCCTGGGCTACATAGCTTCTAGACCAGCGGTTCTCAACCTAGTTGAGACCGCGACCCCCCCTGGCTGACGTCACGCGTGATGTTTCGGCCCAACGTTATCGTGTCGTGTGTCACGTGATGACATTCGGGCAAGACGTCACAATGCAGGAACCCTTATATAAAGGGACCTGCGGTCTCTTCCGGCTTCGTTCGACCCTCAAAGGAGTTGCAACCCACAGACAATCTTGCACTGTTTCATCTCACCACTTTGAAAGAAAATTCCAAAGAAATTAGATTGTAAGCTCTATGGGGCACAGACCTCTATCCTTTTGTTTCAGTCATGGCCTGGCACTTAGAGTGATGTATTTTCTTGATTATATGCTTGTATTTTACTTCACTTGTTCTTTGTTCCGCACTTTACCCTTGTCTGTATTATAACTGTATTGCTGGATTGTACAGCGCTGCGCAACCTTGTGGCGCATTATAAATAAAAATATACAATATACATACATAAGCTAACCATATAATTCCTTTAACCAGGTGCGGCTGAGTATTGAATTAGAGCTATGTAGCTGTATTTTTATTGTCCTGCAGGATGCATTTGTAAATGATATCTTGTTAAAGTAATGAGCTCATCTGCACATTAAAAAGGCTTATTCATGAAAGTGTGAATTCCAGGTGTAGCAAGCTCACTGTGCTCTAACAAATGCAAATTTGTCACCTTGCATGCAGGTTGAATACGCAAAGTTGTGGAAGTGGTGAATAGACGCAAATTCACATATATACATGACTATTTGCACTTTCATGACTAATACCCTAAGTGTAGAAATGGAGCTTATTACTGCTGATAACCACATTTTATGA
>WMED01014691.1:0-13927 GCA_019650415.1 Pipa parva | reverse complement strand
GAATTGTCGCGAAGCCAACAACTCATGCGAATTCGGACTTTGCTGAATTCCCCCCATAGTGTGCAGAAACTGGGAAATTCCTTACAGAAGCTAAAAAAAGGTTATCATTATACACTTTATGGGGTGTAAAATCCTTCAACTTGCAGTCAAATCTTAGCTTAGTTGCAAAAAAAGAGTTGATTTGGTCCATCAGCACCAGAGAGATAATCTGCCAGGCGTGTGCGTTGGTAAGTTTATGCATTTTTCTGCCAATTATGACATTAATGGGACTTAGGTGAGTCAGTTATGGGGAAGGATCTAGGGGTATTTGTAGACTGAGTGATAGTAAATAGAGCTGTTTTAAGACTTCATCTTGAATTTGCAGATGGCTAGAAGAAGGAAGGTTAGATTCACAGTTACAGAAAGATTTTGATGGAAGTTAATTATTAGAATAAAATCTAAAATTGTTGCTGCCCCCTCCCCTCCTCAGGAAAATTCCCAGACTTACATGCAATTTACTGATAAAGTAGCATTGCTACCTGTAAGTCACATACTGCATAATGTGACTGAAAGCCTAGTTGAACTGGGTCATCAACAATCAGCCTTCCAACTGAGTGTTAAATCAAAATAAGAGGCATATTTACCAATATTTACCAAAGAGTGAATTCTACTCCCAAAATGAATTTGTCTCACACTGCAACAATTCATCTCTATTGTAGGGATTGTAGGGTTTGCTGTAATGAAGTGAATTGCTGTGTAGTACTTTCTAATTGTACAGTAGTCAGGTGAGTAGTAGCAGTGGCATATTATAGCCAATTCATCATCAATAGGTGTAGTGCTGTCAACTTTATATGGGATTGTTTAAAAGGAGAATGTGTTATGTCTATATTAATTTCTACATAATGGCAATATAAGGACAGACAACATCTCCTTTTTGCCAGGATTTTGTCACAGTTATTGTTGCCATTATTAGTCTTAGATTAATGTCATAATAATACTATGTACTAAATATAATACTATTAGGTAGGATTGATTATAAGGAAGGTCATTGTAACTATTTTGTCACAGTCGTCACTACTATTGTCACTGTGTTAAATTTGACTGCATTACAATTTTTATTTACATCCCTTTCTATACAACATTATTTGTAGGTCATGTGTTGCTAAATGGTTGCCGTGAACAGTCACCTTATGCCAAATTGAAGCCCTGCCATCAGCCCCCTAATTCCCCACTTTCATCCGGTGATGTCAAACCAGGCAATTCAAAGCAGTAGGCCTTGGTGATTCACCACTTGAATGCATTTGCAACACTTAGTAAATAGCTGAATTGCGCATGCATGCACATGCATCAAGATGCAATTAGAAGGTTGTAAGGTGTCAGATTGGTCAAAAATTTAACATATTGCAGCAAATAACACAGTTTGATGAGTACATGGAATTGGAAAAGTGTCAAATGGACATGAATTTACCTTTACATGACTGTCCATACTTTTATAAATGATCCCCACACTGAGGAGAGTATGCTCAGAAGCAATTTTACATTTCTACATCTATTTCTGAGCATGCACACCTCAGTGAGTTTGAGCAGGAAGCAGGAAATGAAGAGGATCGCAGGGCTTCACTGAACAAAAGAGATATTCCCCTGCCACCACAATATGAGTGAAGAGAGAGTGAGATTGGGGGAGAGGAAGATTATGGGTTATTGCTAGTTATGGAAATGCCAACCAAGCAGAAGTGGGCATGGTTGTGAGACACTCCACTGTGTTATAACTCCTTACTTCCCACCGTTAAATGATCACTATATAATATAATGTGTGACACACACCTGATTAAGGGAGGAGCTACCCTATGAAATGTTGTTTGTTGATTGAAGATGGCACATTAAAATTTCTTATTTGCACTATTACAGATGTCCATTATCTTCATTTTTGATTTACATTGAGGGTTGGGTGACCCCCTCTGGTCATCCATTTGGCTAATGACTTACTTTATTTATTGCCCTATATAATGTTTATCATTTTTAGCTAACCACAGTATTATTCCTTCTTATTCAAATGGAATTTTAAGTTATTGTATCATTTAGCCTGTCAATCATCCACCTGCTGAAATTTCTGAGCAATATATTATTGTGCCTCCAGACATTGATCATATCATACTCTTTGCTACAGGGCTCTCTACCCACATGGGATCTCATTATCACTATGCACCACAAATACATTACTTGGAGCCTCTCATGTTACTAAATTCAAGAGAACATGAAGAAAGAACTTGATTTTAAATTTTAAATACAGTTAGAAATATTAATATTGCCCAGGCAAAGTCCACCACATTTTTGTCATTCATCAGGAACCTTAAATGTATTTCAGAATATCTTTTGGATACAAATGTCACCAAAAAGAAAGTAATACATACAATTGCCAATTAAAGACTCAACTAGAAATGTCAATCCCGTTAGTTTATAATACCCTGATAAATAACATGTTTGTTTTCTTTTTAAAGGGCAAATAACTTATTGTTCTGCTGTCTCCATTTTTAATCTTCTGTTGTGGCAGAGTGAACTCTGTGAAACGAGTACATCTGAAGATCTGATACTTGTGCTTGAGCAGTCATTCACTGTTCAGCACGTCTACTTTCTCCAATGATTGTTCTTCCTGGTCTTGTGGTAGAAGCCCTGTGTAGCTATTTAGTTCCAGACCCTGAAAGGAAGTGTCTCCAGTTCAGTTTCAGATCTGTTGCTCTAGTCTCTTTGGTGCTTATAGCTCTGTGCTCTTACTCACTGTTTCTGCTTGCAGTTTCACAATCACTATTGCCCTGCAGCCACTATTAGAAGGTTAATCAGGGACATGTAAATTACTTACCTTTGCAGTTAGATTCATATCTAATTACAAGGGTAAAAGGTGAAACTCATGAGCTCCTAAGACTCAACACCCTGGATTTAAAGCAGTGCCAACCTAAGACATATCAGTGCTAACAATATTATTAATTCATATCTTAAAGTGTACTTGTCACCTCAAAACTAATATTAATTTAGGTTGTTCTAATGAAATAAAAGTTTTTGTAAATATATATGTATTTTAAAAAGTGTACCTTTAAATAGTATTTGTCTCTGTCATCTTCTCGGTCAGCCTGACTTTCCTGAGTGTCAGGTGGGCGGGGCTAAATAATGATTGACATTATAGCAACTCCAATCAAATCCCTTGAATCATGATCTAGCAGGGATCTGATTAGTGGAGCTATAATGTTGAACATCATCACCAGACCCAGGAAGGAAAAGGCAGGTAGACAAGGAAGATGACAGAGAGAAATGCTGTTTAAAGGTACTTTTTATTTTTATACATATATATTTACAAAGTAGTTTTTTGAGGTGACAGGTGCACTTTAATGGGGTTATTCTCTAAAGTCCAAATTCAATTGTTGAATTCTCAGACAGTGGATTCCCATCAAAAATTCATGACTGTGACAATTCTCCCAGTGTAAAGTCGTGACTTTGACAATTTTTAAAGTTGCGGCTGCGACATTTCCAAAGTAAAGTCACGACTGCAAAAATTATTATTATAAAGATGCGACTGCAACAGTAGCAGTCTATTGCAACTGTCTTTAGCTGGCAAATTCACACCTTTATGCAACAATTTGGACTTTAGAGAATAACCCCCTAAGAATCTTTAAGAAATACTGTCAAACCTTGAAGGTCTTTGTGTACAAAGGGTAAAACATTTAATTAATCTGTAGAACATCAGGTCTAGAAATATTAGGATTTTCTATTGTTTATGTGAATAACTGTTTTTAAGTACAAAATATGGTATGTGGTATCTCAATCAAAGCCTCCATGACTAAAGTGCAAATAGTCTGGTAGAGCTATCAAGTCGCATCTATTCTCCACTTCTCCATGTTCTCTTACTGAGAAAACTCTTGTGAAGTGGTGAATATGCAATTAATCCAGGCGACTACGAGAGTCGAACTTACGGAGCTCTTCACGGCATTTTGTGTGCATTCACAGGTACTTCTAATATTGACTAAGATGTGGAGTGTGTGAAAGAAGTCAATGCACCTAGGAGAACTGCTCCTAATTTACCTGTTTGACTTCACCACTTCAGTTTGGCAAATTGGGGGGTTGATAGCAGATAGTGCTGTGTAAAATGACTATTCACTGAAAAGTGACAATTGCAACTGCAACTAAATGACAGCTTGACCTGGGGACAAAGTGACATAGAAATAGAATATTCACAGAATGCAGTTAGTGGGACAGTGTGAGATTGACGTCACTGCACTTCACTGGGGGAATTTGCACCACTCCACTTGACTTCTCATCCTACTTCTATATGACTGACTATGCAAACTATGCATCCAACAGTGTTCACTTCTGAAGTCAATAATGAGAAGTGAATTTGAGACTGTTTTGGTGAACTCAGATTTCAGCAAAGTGAATTTGACAGGTGAATTCTCTATTTAGTCAATGATGCTCTCATACAGTATTTAATCTGCCAAAGTTTTAATGCTTGTTCTTACATAATGGTTGGCAGCAGAGTGCTGTCTGTGGTCTATGCAACGTATACTGGATTTACTTATGCTACACACTCAATGTCTTTTACATTTCCTGGCTTAAAAAATAGGCCGATCTCACTGCATTGAAAAACATACTAATGTGAATTCCTGAGGCCTGTGTCAAATCCACAGAATCTGCTCAAAAAGCTGAGGCAAAAAGCTGACAATAATTACTGTTTATTTTATTCACAATTACTGTGCATATTCTCTGTATAATCAGTAAATATGAGCTCACTGGTCCCAGTATTAAATCAATTGGGCAAATAGAAAGCTAAATAAATGAAGCTGAAATCAAACATGGCCAAACTGATTACGCTAACAAAGTACTAACCAAACAGAGATAATGGCCTAAAGATGATCTGGGAAGTCCAGAGAATGTCGGATTGTGGTTATTTATGGAACACAAAATTTCCTTGACTCCTGTCACATATTTTATATAATTTATCTTAGCAACCGAATGGAAAACAGAGAGACATATTCTTTTTTTTATTTATGAACATTAGGAGTAAAGAGCAAGAGGGATGTTATTTTGGCTGTGCGCAGAACCTTTTAAAAACACATGATTTCCTGCAAAGAACACAGATGTTCAAACTTTGTCTGTCCAGCTGTTTTACTGCAGAGGCAATGAAGCGGAAAGTGGGTGTTATTTGTAACATTTTGTGATTAGGTTTAACCCTAGGGATCAGTGCTGTTTCATACCAATTTTATTGTTCACAGGTGGGCCGCTGACCATTTATTGTATTTATTTATTTTGCTAAAAGTTAAAGTAATTAGTTTTAAATAAATAAAAAAACTACCATTCTTATGTGTGTGTGTGTGTGTGTATATATATATATATATATATATATATATATATATAATCTTAATCCCATCTGTTATCAAATTCCAGCACAGTGGTTTCTTATAACACACATGGGTAAACAGGAAGCAAAGAATATAGCTTCCCTTTGCAAGGAGTATGAAACAAGTTAGTAAATGACAAACAGAGAGTTACAAGACGGTGAATTAAAAAAGAACAGTTAAAATTGTAATAGGCAACAGAAAATCTTTGAATCCTCCTTATGGTCACACATTTTTATGGTCAGTTTAGGGGAGGGAATTTAATGCAGGGGTCCTTTGGAGCCAAAACTCCCACCTTTGGAGTTGTCCCCAGAATGCAACCCCCAAGTTAACCTCTCACCGGTGACAGAACTGCCCCGTGAATCTGCAACTCTGAAACAGGAGACTGGAGAAACTGCAGAACTGCAACTCGCAGGAATGGTAGGATCAGGAAAAGCAGTATTGCAACTGACAAGGCGCACTTGGCGCAGGATCAGTGGCCGATTCCCAGATAACAGATAGTGAAACATGTGCGGATCAAGTGCGCTCACAGTTCATCTTTGCAAAGTGTTAAGTTTAAAAAAGTGAAAAAGGGCGTAATACATTTCCATATCGGTGATATCAATCGAGCAACGAAAATTTTTCCCCTTTTAGTAAATATCCCTCAGAGGAACTACAAAACTATGGTTTCAAATAAACCATATTTTCTTATTGGGTTCATTAGTTTATTGTTTAAAATATAAATAAATAAATGGAGTTACTGTTTCCTCTATTTTTTTTCCTTCCAGGGTAACAAATACTACTCAGAAATATATGAAATAAACATGACAAGTAAACTGACTGTGACATATTAATTGTAAAGTACATTGATGTCTGTGGCACAGTTGAAATGGGATATGTGTGCCATCCAGGAATTGATGTACAAGGAATGCCATGTTTAAGCTTTGCCTCGCTTTTGCTGTCCCCAACATTTGCTACCCGTAGGGTGCGAGGGGATGGGAAAAGTAGGGCCATGGTTGCGGGGTCAGACAGGGTGTCTTTGCAGGGGGAAAAACTTTCTATTAAAAGAGAAAGGAAATATTTACTTATGTGATAGTATTTCAGAATATCAACTCATTTTATCAGATGCATCCTCTGGGGGGCGCCTATAGATATATAAACCCCCTTCAGGTTTTTGCCGCTCAATTGTCACACTGCTGGTCAGACACAAGAGAATTTTTCCCTCCCTTCTCGCCCATATATAAAGGAAACTTTGCATTTCATAGTTATCATCACAGTCTGGTGTAATCCATACGTTTTTTTGCCTATGTATACTGTACTTCTGTTTTCAATGGAGCAACTACAGTATGTTGATTGTCACAATTTTGACAGAAAATGTTACAGCACTGACATGACTGATTTCAATGGGGAGTTAAGGTTGATCAATTTTGTGACCTGTACTTTACGGATTATGGATAATCAGAGACCTGTGTTTATATATGGGTTTTGCTCATTGTGCCGGCTGCTTTGATGCAACTACTGGCATAAATGTTTTATGGTTATATATAAGGTTATGCATTAATTAAAAAGCTGTGGCCAATTCTTTCTACCAAAAACATTCAGGGGGTTATTCTCTAAAGTCCAAATTGTCAAGTAAAAGTGGGAATTCGCCAGCTAAAGACAGTCGCAATAGACCGCTACTGTTGCAGTCACAACTTTACAATGGGGGAATTGTCGCAGTCGTGGATTTGCTATGGGAATCGGCTGTTTACGACTTCAACAGTAGGGGCGAAATTTTTTAAGGGCGAAACGATCGCCCGAAGTAAATTTCTGACCGCACGTAAAAATACCGCACGTGCGGTCAGAAATTTACTTCGGGCGGACTAAATCCGCCCTTAGTGAATTTCGCCCTAGAATTCGGAATTTAGAGAATAACCTCCTCAGTGTGTGTCCATTATACATTAAACGTATTTTAAGATGGGTAGATCAAACTCTGGTGTGGCCTTTGGCTGCCATGGAAAAATTACCCAGAGATCAATTTATAATGTTATATTACCATATATAAAACAATATTTTCAGCCTTACAAATAGTCTGTTAGGCACAGCTAGATGGGGAACTTTCTTCACTCCCCCACTCGGGAAAAGCCCTGGGACTTTAGACCAGCTTGAAGCAGGACTTGGAACTAAAGACCTGACTACAATGATTGCCTGATGAAGAGGCCTTAGGAGCATCGAAAGCTTGCATTTGCCATCTATTTTTTTAGCCAATAAAAGGTATCACCTATACTCCCTTGTCTTTGCTTAAATCTATGGCTAACACGGTGCATAACTCTACTGCCAGTATATTGCATGCATAACAAAGTAAATTAATATATATATATATATTTTTTTGTATGAGTATTTTTGTTATGCTATCAATTATTGCATATCCCCAATAACCTCTTACATTGTTTAGTGTAAAGATGTAGTTAAGCACATTTAATTGGGGTGATAGAGTGTTTCTTTAAATCCCAGCCACTAGCGTCCCTCAGCAGATAGTGACTATGGTCACTAAGTTATCATTTTGATGGACTGCACTTTCCGGTCTCTAGTGTAAATACTAAAACAGAACACGTGCCCATATTATGCCTACTATAGTAGCACAAATGACTCTATAGATGCATGTTAAATCACATTCCAGTGTACAGGCTGAATTCTTAGTGAGGCGGAATAAATGGATAATGCAGTAAGGATGACTGGGTGACCAGGGACACTATATTCAGAGATACTTCTCTTAACATGGATTTTTTTCTCTCTCTTTCATTTCATCTGATTCAGATTTTTCCTTTGCTTACAGACATAATTAACCTTTTTCTTTGACTTTACACATATTTGATTGTTGATATGCCTTCCTTGTTGCTAAAGTATATTCATGAAGCTGAATGTATTCAACAGATCAATTTGTCACTGTAATGCCAAATGCTTGACACCATGCTACTCAATAAAGCAACCTAACGGGTCAAAATAATTTAGCTTCATGAGGCTTAATTGAGTTATTCTAAGAGGCTGCCTATTAGAATAACAGCTAATTTGTTCACTGTATGCTATATTCTATTCTGGAATATTCCCAATAAAAGTATGCATTATGAAGAGCAAATGATTGCCCAAATTGTAGGTCTCCCTATGTGGATTTATAACATTGGCGGTTGTGTTGATTTAAGGATTAGTGCCCAGTGATATGTAATATTCTGGCACCTTAATTATCTACACAGAATGATACAATTTCTTGGTCCTAACGTAATAAATGGTTGAATAATTCCATTTTGTTTCAATAACTGAATCCTTAGTATAAAAAAAAACTATGTTTTGTTAAATCGCTTTGAATACTGCAGAATTGTATCTATTTAAACTATGCAGATGATATGCTTATTATAATTCAGCATTTAAGGGCCTTAATTATTGCATTCATTATTTGTTCTACAATGCTCCATACTTAAAACTATCGATCGATGCTTTTCAATCGTGCACCGTTTTTTCACAATGAAAAAATTGGAGAAGTCAAAATCAGTCATCGAGTTTTGTAAATTTTGCCCTATATAAAGTTAATAAGTTTAGAAAAATTCAGTATGGGGCAGGCCCTGTCTAATTAGGTTCACGGAGAATAAAAATAACGGCAAGAAGTCCATAGATAAAAAAAAAAAAAAATAGGAACTATGATGTAATTTATTTTTTACCCATGGACTCCTTGCCGTTCGGGCGAAAAGTAAAAAAAATAGTTTCCAATTTTAGTAAATTATAATATTTCATTTTAGTATATTAAAACATTAGTAAATATTTTTCGATTGCACACAAAAAAACTTGAGAAATCGAATTCGATCTTCTCAAGTATTATAAATTTTGCCCTTTAAAGAGCATCACTTTATTCGAGACACCCTTGCTCACGGGCGACCTGATGCTTTGCTTACCTTGCTTACCTCCTAGAGCTGGATCTTCTTACAGAAATACTTCTAGAAAATACTTTTCAGGAAAATTAGACTTTTTCCTAAATTCCTGAACTTCAGAGTCTACGGCTCTCTGCAATTGGAGCAACTACAAAAATATTGTATTTAATTTTCATAGGAACTCCCAAAGAAGACGATTTCAGTTCACTTTGACTTGTGCCAATTTATAGTTTTGAACACACTTTCAATCCACCTTTCTTCTCAAGACTCAGAAAACAATGGAACAGTGTTTTTCTCAGGCACTCCTATTTATGCTCACAAAACAAACATGTCTGTACAAAACTCTGGTAAAGGACTTGAACAAGTTCTACTTATGCATTGCTGTTGGTATGAAAACTTTCACATGAACGTGCCTGCGCGGATGTGACTCAATATAGGTGTGCAGTAGTCTCATTGGGTGAACCATACTGAGCTGTGTTACTATGCATGCTGTCTAAAGGGCCTCAGGTACACGGACCCCCATTTACATCTCGTGGCCCCCCATTTTATTTCTCCCTGACATGAACCCCCTGTAAATTTATATGGATCCCTGGGGGTCCATATGTACCACTTTGGGGACCTTTGTATGAGATGAATGCAAAATAAACATAATTAAATATTTTTTAGGCTTTTCATACTTCTTATCAAAGTTCTTTCTTCGGTTGACCATGGAGAGAACTTGCTACATTGTCACCAAATTTTATTTAATAAAGAATGTGAATATGTTTTAGTATTTATACGTTGCCATAGAGTTCCAGTACCCATGAGCACTGTGTGCTGTGCATTTAAAAAGAACAGCAGCAATGCGTGTGAGTAGATTCCCGTATAATATCACACTGGTTCCTGCCTTTCAGGGGTCTGAATAAATCCATCAATGAAAAGTGCTATCAATCAGCATACCAAGTGCCAAGAAATTCCTCAACACATTACATTTTGCTAACTAGGTGAGATAGAAACTGAAAGAAAATACGAAAACGAAAAGCTGAACACTTGGTATCGTGCTTAAAAGAAATGACACTTCAGAAGTCCCTTTTTTGTATTTAGAATAATACTTATGATTATATGTACGGTAGGTGGTAACAAGGTATGTTGTGTGCAGAAGACATGACTTTGCATGATTTTGTAAAACTGATGAACACATATTAAATAAATATTATTTCCGCCTGAATTTTCAAATGGCTGAAATACATATTTATCTTGAATTGTCCTTGTTTGTTGCTTTAGTAATTTAGAAATATTGCCCCCCGAGTCATGACATAATGAGTTAGTTCCCATTCATTTTGGATTCATATTAATATTACAAGGACAGACATTAAACCTTCATGGTGGCACTGTGACGTATGGTGCCAGTGAAGCAGTGTGGAAATGTAAGATCTAAGTTGACATTTTTAGCAGGATTGCAATAATGGGATTGCTTGGAGGTTTACTATAGAGTGCAAACCACTTTGAGGCAAACATCATTTAAAAAAAAAATAAAAGGCTGCATTTCTATAGTCTCCCATAGGAAATGGTTCTAGCAAACTCTCTGAAGTGCTTCAGAAAAAGGTTTGGAAAGTTATTTTAACAGAACATAACATTAAGGATTTTTCTTTATAAATGAGTAGGAATATATATAGTAGCACATTAAGCCAGTGCAATCACCACTAGGGGTCAGAAAGGAATTTAGGAAATTTTTTCTTCATGTTAAAGCAAATTCAGCCTAATCATTAGCCGGATTTTTCTCCTTCTTCTGGACATAGGCATAAAAAAAATGGGGCTGAACATTCATGATTACGACTGGGCCCGGTCCACTTGGGGGCCCAGCTGCTCTACCAGGATTGATGCAATCCCATTGAAGTCATGCAGTATTTGGAGGAGAAGAGGCATATTCTGGGGGGGTGGGGGGCAGTGCTGATGATGCACCAGGCTATGGAAGGGGGCTCCATTGCAGGTCCTGCACTGGGGCCTGAGGAAGAGTCATTTCACTGGACCAACAAGAGTAAACTAAGGGTTGCTTATGTATCAAAAAATTGTATAGACTGAATGCGATGGACAGGTGTATTTTTTAAACCTTACTAACTATGTAACTGTATCTGATCAGAACGCCCATCAACACTCTAAAGAGGGAAAGTACCCTGAATTGGGTGCAGATCAGCCTGCACACAGGACACTAGTAGGCTAAGATGAGTTAGGGGGATGTTTAGTGGACAGTACAAAGCTTCAACAGGACTGGTAGAGGGGATAGTGCCTAACATCCACAATAGATACACTGAAGGAGTCTTTAACCCTTGCAGCCTGAAGTAAACAAACCTAAAAGATGAATAAGTAATTCAAAAATGTAAGAAAATAGAAATTGTATACGGATTCCATTTACTTATACCATTTATACAGTATATTTAGAACACCTTGGCAATGTGTGTTTGCTAAAGTAAAGTATAACGCAGACTTAGTTTAAAAATAGCGTTACATAAAGAATAGATTCAGACTACAATGATTTTATCCATAACATGCAATCAAAATCGTTTTTTTCCAAGGTGAACATACCCTTTATTAGCATCCCCACATAAAATGACCTTGTGAGTTATTTCTAAGGTTGCCTGACCTTAACTAATAATAAATCAAATAGATTTATTTAAAATTCAAATTAATTTTTTATTGTTCTGTAAAATATTTTTCGCCGTCATGTCTTCTTTCATATTTTTATAGAAAAAAAAAATCCAGGTCAGCAAATGATTTTCACTTATGAATTGTGCAGGGACAACTGCTGTAAAGATGGTAATAGAAATAAAAATGTGCTAATTGCTAAATAAAAGAATACCGCCACGTTCCTTGTAGACTCTGCACGTCTCCCTTGCCTTGTTAAACTTCTTGGTAAGTATTTAGTGAAGACAATATCATTGCCTATTATTAAAAGTCACCAAACATTTGTTCTTTGGTAACCATTTCTAACTTTAACATGTGAGATGCCTTTTATCCCCCGAGAGAAAAGTCTACCTAATTTCTAATCATTACATATAAACAAAGTAAGAGAACATTTTTTTTTCTGTGAAACATTGGGATAACCTCCATTATCTTCTGAGTTTCTAGGAAAATTATATTTTATTGCAAACCCTCTTCTTTTTAATTCAATATAGAGCATCTCTTTTCTGCCTGAACAGCAGTGGTATAATTATCTTACTAAAGAGAGATGTTCTTTATCTTTTCTCACAATAATCTTCACTGTTTAGTATGACTTTCATCTTTGCTAATTCCACTTCGGTTCCCTTTTATCAGCCATGAGAATCTTTGATCTTTACTTTTAATTCCCTCTTAAGCCAATATTCCTATGAACAATTCCATGCTGATTTTCATTGAGGATAACATCTTTGCTGACAACTGTAATACAAGAATATGCTGAATTGGAGAACTAAATCGGAGTGCCATCATATAGTATGATATACTGTATATGCATCTATTTTTAAGCTAACGCACACATAGATTTAATTCAAAAATACAGTCTAACATTACCACACAACATTATTCAAATGGGACCTTTATATAGCCAAATACCAACAAATATAAATGACCTTATAAAGCAACAGCAGTTCTCCAAAAAATCCACCACACAATACTAAATTTGCACAAGATTAAAAATATATCCATATAAAACAGTGCCGCCCTAATTTGATTTTAAGCAGGAACATATTGTGGAGGATCACCAAACAGCGGGTTGCTTAAGCATTCAGGGGGGTTATTCACATATTACCTTAAAACATGGTCATTGTTGACAAAGCAGAGTTAGTTTAAATAAAACTTTCAGAACTTAAATCCTTGGGCATAAAATCCCTTTTTTGGTTTGCACTGCCACATGCACAGCTCTGGTAAAGTAACAGAATATCTTCCCCTTTCCTGGGTTACCTCTTTGGGTTCTTTGCTTTCACTTTCCTTAGATCTTGGATTTTCTCCCAAGGATTTTACAGCACCAGCCACCAACACAACTCCCAGATTCCAACTAATTCTCCCTTCACCCCCACACAGGCTCCCAGCTGCCTTTTTAAATTAAGCTCTTGAATGTACCTGGGGTAGTTTGCAACACCTTAATTGAACTGCAGTACTAGGTAAAAAAACTGCCCTCAAACACTTCTCCTCCACAATATGTTATGTAAGCAGGTCTGTGGGAAGGTGATAGATGGAATATATGTGCCATATAGACTCCTGTCAAAAATGGCATAAGATCCTGGGAAAAGTAAAGACTGACAGGGTTAACCCTTTGACTACGTACCCCGTACCTCTCACGGGGTAGCTTCGGGTGGCCAGAACTACCTACACCGTGAGAGTTACGGGATACATAGTCAAAGGGTTTGACCTTCCCGGTGGTTAGGGGGAGGCTCATGTGACCTGATCGGTCACATGAGCCAATGGGAGACCGGAAGTACACTTCATCAGTACTCCCGGTCTCACTTCCTGATCCCCGCTGCATAGAGGCAGCGGGCAGAACGTGGCTGCAGAAACTCTGCAGGTAAGTGTGGGTGAGGGAAAGACATGGCCCCCGGCCCCTCCCACATTACCCCCGGCCCCCCCAATTGCCCCCAGTCCCTAGATTGCGCTCCTCTGCCCCCCTCAGCCCCAAATCTGCCCCCCTCAGCCTAAAATCTGCTCCCCTCAGCCCCAAATATGCCCCTCCAAGCCCCA
>WMED01014690.1:0-13927 GCA_019650415.1 Pipa parva | reverse complement strand
CAAGGGCTAATCTCCTATTATATCAGCTGTAACATATTCAGTAAGGTTTCAAATGAATCAGAAAGAATCATGTTTACATTTAATGGTACATGTTTTCTTTAAAATGGTCTTCGCGTTACTAAAGGAAATGAAATACAGACTAGAAGATTTAGGGAGTTATTGACTAAAGTGAGAATTCGACTGTCGAATTCTCAAACAGCGGATTCCCTTACCATATCCGCAACCGCGATAAATTCCCCATTGTAAAGTTGTGACCGCGACTATTTTTAAAGTTGCGACTGTCACATTGTTACCATAGTAAATTCGCAACTGCGACAATATTCTAGGGACTCGGCTGCGACAGTTTTATTCTACTGTGACTGTCTTCAGCTGGCGAATTCACACCTTTACGAAACAATTCAGACTTTAGCCAATAAGCCCCTTAATGACTAAGAGCAGCCTTACCACATACACTTCCATTTTAATGCACCTCCTTTACTCACTTTCATACCCTTTTTCTTGCTCATTATTTTTCCTTAAGCTCCACAACATCCTTTTTTATAAACCGCTGCACATTGTCCTTGTCGTGATTTTATATGGATGGAGTTTTCTCTTTCTTCTCAGCTTTATGGTGTCATAGTGACTTGATTTGTGGGTTGATACAGATGTCATTGAAAGCCTGCCTGGCTAAAGCACATTTTCTTTGATAAAACACAGATTTAACTGTTTAGCTTCTGGGAAACCGTATCGTTACCTTAAAAAATTCCAATCAAGCACCAGAATATGGAAAATCTCTCCGTCCCCTGACATTATACTACATACAGAGGATCTGGCTACAAACGCACGTCCTCATGTGAATATTATTCATGAAGATTAAGCAGGGCTCATTATCATTATTCAGTACTTTTCTAATTTCCTCGGTAGGGGGGTTCATCCTGAGTTTCAAGGGTGTTATTCACTAAGGTGCGAATTCAACTGTCGAATTCGCAAATAGCGGATTCTCTTAGTAAATCCTCTACAATTTTCTCATTGTAGTCGCAACAATTTTTTTAAAGCTAAGATTGTGGCAATTTTCCCATAATAAAGTCGCGACTGCGACAATATTCTCATTATAAAGATGCGACTGCGACAGTAGCAGCCTATTGTGACTGTCTTTATCTGGTGAATTCGCACCTATACGCAACAATTCAGGGGGGGAATTCATGATAGTGCGAATTGAGGTACGGAGTCCTCGCCTCACTTCACACTGACTGATCTGCGCTCGCTGATATCCTGCACGTGGACATCAGTGAGCGCATTAAAGGGATTCCAGTCTCAGCGAGGTGACTCTTTTGGTCTTGCCGAGACTGGAATCCCTTTAAAGTGCAACTGATGTCCACGTGCAGGACATCAGCGAGCGCATATCAGTCAGTGCGAAGTGAGGCGAAGACTCCGCACCTCACTTCGCACTATAGTGAATTCCCCCCTCAGACTTTAGTGAATAGTTCCCAAGAATGTGAATAGATCTTTCATGCTTTTCACTTCAGTTTTCAGCATGTGACTTGGACCTTCAGTACTATGTTTACCTAAACCATACAAGCTTCTGAAGGATCTGACTTAAAACTGAGTGAGGAAACGCATTCAAAAGAAATATTCAGAAAAAAAAAATTGGGGAAAATATTTATTAGTGGGTCGGCTTTGGTAATATGAATAGTTTGATCAAAGGAGAACTAAAGCTCGTGATTCTTCAGAGGAAGAGAGAAATACTAAATGATAAGAGTTTTAGGCTCTTGAACTGCCTCCCACTCTCTATTAGAACCCCACTCTATCCGGCTTAGTGCTGAAATCCTCCCACTCTCTATAAGAACCCCACTCTATCCGGCTTAGTGCTGAAATCCTCCCACTCTCTATAAGAACCCCACTCTATCCGGCTTAGTGCTGAAATCCTCCCACTCTCTATAAGAACCCCACTCTATCCGGCTTAGTGCTGAAATCCTCCCACTCTCTATTAGAACCCCACTCTATCCGGCTTAGTGCTGAATCCTCCCACTTCCTGTTTGGCAGTAAGAATTTCCCCCTACCCCGTTAAGAATTACCCATAGTCCTAATGAGCTTTAGTTTTTCTTTAAGACCGATCTCTTGGTTTCTGATCTCTCAAGATTTCTGACCTTTAGACTAGTTCATTACAACTATCGTCTCAGACTTTGACCATTTAGAAAAAAAAAAAATAATAATAAAGGAAAATATTGTTCAAAGTAAAATGAAAATAAACTATTTCAAAAAGATTTTCTGATCTTGCGCGACGAAAGAAAGTTGGTAAAGTCAAAAAAATTGAAAAATGACCAGGTGAAAAATTCCTGCTATTGAATATTTGAGCTGGATCCTTTTTTTTTTTAATACGAGAAATGGCTTAATATTAGGAAAATGTATAAAAAAAAAATGCACTTGACCCATTTTGACTATTTATTTGCCCTTTTAAAGAATATCCGGCTTGTGTTCTTGGCCAAGGGACAGAACGAACATTTATAATTAATCAGTCATTGTTACAGTCATTTCCCAGTAACACTGATTAATCTAAACACAACTATAGCATTCTTGTATACATAGCTCTGAAAGCCTGTGTCCGTAACTCTGTAAGCGCCTAATGAACACATCAATAAACATGGCCGCGCTCTGCTTTTACCATCTGGCTTAACACTTTGGAGCTGACTTTTCCCAAAAGATGTGGGCATGGACATGACTGCGGCTAATCCATTATGTTTCAGACGCCCACAATGCTGTTAACTCTCTCTCCAAATGCATTGTAGCTTTGCTAATGCCTTGCAGAGTAATCTGAAGGCAGTGAGACAAATGTGGATATTTGTATTATTATTTTGTCGTAAGTTCCAACTGTTTTATGAGAGCGGAAAATAGAATTATTCTATGTTTTAATCCATTACGGCATTCGGTTAAGTATTTGTTTCCTGTTATTAACATCATTTAAACGCCATTTTTCCCATTTCTGATCTTACCCCAGGGTAAGTAGAATTATGTTTATTAAAGCCCACTAATTCCAAAATAATGTACTTTTATTTACTGTATACTTAATCTAGACCTCCAAACAAATATATAGAGATATTATTGTACATTAACTTTCATTTTGGAGGGATTATGGTTGACACCAAAAATTTCACAAAGAGTGAAAACAATGACTATGTTCTGACAACTTAGTATCAATATTAAAGAGATTATAAATGATAAAATACCTGTAGTTCTTTTACATTTTAGTGTGTTCCCCTTAGTTTTGCACCAGGGGCAGCAGTCTATTCCCACCTATGTTGATCACTCCCTTCTTACTCAAATTCTCCATGTGCTTGGGGTCCGTAATCAAGCTGCGTCTTGGCTGGCTTCCTATATTTTTGATCTTTCCTTTTTTATCTCCAATGCTAATGACTCCTCTTCTCCTGACCCGCTTAGCGTGGGGGTGCCCCAAGGTTCTGTCCTTGGCCCTCTCCTGTTCTCACCGTACACTCTTTCCTTGGGCGATGTCATCAAATCATTTGGTCTTCAGTATCACTTTTATGCAGATGATACCCAAATTGATCTTATTCAATCCTGTTATCACCTGAAATACAGACTCAAATTTCAAGCTCAAGTTAAATCTTGCTAAAATGAAATTTTTTATATTTCCACCCAAACCTGGTCCCACTCCTACCTTTTCCATTCTAGTGGATGGTGCCATCATCAACCCTGTAACCTCTGTAAGTTGTCTTGGAGTGACTTTTGACTCTGCTCTTTCCTTCTCTAAACACATCTCTTCCACTGCTAAAACCTGTTTATTTTTCCTTTGCACATTGCCAAGATCCTTTCCTTTCTCTCTCGTTCCACTGCTAACACCCTCATGCATACTCTTGTCCTATCCCGCCTGGACTACTGCAATGTTCTTCTATCTGACCTTCCAGCTTCCCACCTCTCTGCACTCAAGTCTATTCTAAATTCTGCTGCCAGAATTGTCTCCCTCTCTCCCCAATGGGGACAGCCTCTCTCCCAATATCTCTCTGCTCTTTGACTCCCTGTAAGCAAAAAAAATCATCTACAGTGTTCTCCTTTTGACATTTAAGGCACTTAACTCTGTTGCCCCTCCCTACATTTCCTCTCTCGTATGCCTGTACATTCCTCATCATCAACTGTGCTCCTCCTAAAGCTACTAGATTTACATGCCGCACGCCAATACTGCCCTTTCTCATCATTAACCATTTTCTGTCTCTGCCCCCCACATCTAGAATTCTATACCCCTTTATCTTCTCCAGGAACATTTCCTCCATATTTTTAAAACCAAACTGAAATCCTACCTTATGGAGCACTAGCACTGATATTTATCACTGATTTTTATGTATATATTTTATTTAATACTTAGCCATTTATGCTTAATATTTATATTTATTTATGGACTTGTGTTTCAACACATTGTCTCAACTTTTATTATCCATCTGTGTATGTAAGTCTTCCTCCCATTTACACTGTAAGCTCTCTGGAGCAGGGACCTCCAACCTCTTTTGTCAACCTCAACATAACACTTAGGACAAAATATATTAAATTAGGAAAAGCCCATTTCAGATTTTCTGAGTTTAATTGGGTGAGTACTCGGAAGTTTCTAGAGGTAAATATCATGAGATTTGTTGCGATTGATACTTACTGAGAGAAACTTTTTCTACTGAATATTTCCATGGAAAGGTAGCCATACTGAACTAATATAAAGTATGGCTACCCTCCCATGGATATATTCAGTGGAAAAAGTTTGTCTCGGTAAGTATTGATCACAACAAATCTCGCAATTATTACCACGAGAAACTTACGGGGGTTTGCCTGTTTATTAAACTCAGAAAAGAGAAAATGAGCTTTTCCGAGTTTAATAAATTTCACATTAAGTGATGTATCCTTGTGATCTTATATTGTACTGTTTAATACAATTTCCCCATGTCTTTATTGTATTTTTATTCTGAACTGTACAGCGCTGCATATGTTTGTGACGCTTTATAAATAAAATTATACATACATACATGTCTAATTTCTCTGGATTCTTTAGTGCAGAGAAAGAAACTATTTTGGTTACTATTAGTTATTAATACTAAATCATGAAAGTTAACAGAGTGATAAAACAACAGACTTGTTAATGATTGTACAAGAATGCAGTAGTGTGCTTGCTACGTGAAAGTGTTTGTGTTGTGTGGGGACTTATCTATAAGGGTTAAGGTGGTCATGGATTTTTTCAGGAAATTATCAATTCATTGGAACATTTACTTGGGCAGAAAAGGTATTGCTGATAGTAAAAACACTTGGCTGAGGAGCTGGCACAAGTATAATAACTGGATTCCTCAGTCTGCCTTCGGTTGGCATCCAGCCAAAAGCAGAACAGGCTGGCCCCAGAAGCCCCTGCAGTGATGTACTCAAAGGAAAATAGAACGTTACTGCAGAACAATGCTATGAAGGGCATTGTACAACCAACAATACTGGCAAAATGATATAGGGCCCCGGGGGATGAAAATAAAATTGCATAGAAATTAAAATCTGCAGAAAAAAATAGCAATAGTTAATTTTTTATTTAGTAAACTGGTCGTATTTCAATAATATAAAAAAATAAGTAAGAATCATGGATACACTTCAACCTAGATGTGTGGAGGTGCACAATTTAAATATAAGGGCAATTATACATTTTCTCAATAATGATGTCAATAGTGGTATCTCTATCTTAAACCATTCATGTCTTTCAAAGAGCAGTCTCTTGAAGTTGCTGGAGTTTTGGGAGTAATTAAATGTATTGGTAAAAATCCTTTCTCCCGCCTCAACATTAATTGCTGAGAACAAATGTTTTTGAGAGAATGTACTAGGTATGATTAGTTCCTGACCTCTAAAAGTCTAGCTGTGATCACCTAAAATGATCATTCATTCTGCAATGACCTCGACATGTCCAGTGCTGAAAAGACTTAACCAATAAAGAGGCACGACAGACACATCACTAAATGTTTCAATTATCATTTAAAAAAAAAACAGTAAAAGGAATATTCTTTCATCTCTTTCCATTTTAATCATTAAATATGTAACTTTCAAATGACTAGAAAAGGATCTTCAAAGCCGCCTTTCACTTTTAGACATAATAAATATATATATAGTTCTCGACAACCAGAATATTAATTATTGTGAAGTCAGGTGTACTTCCATTAGCTGATTACAAATGCACGTTATTATGGGGGAAATTTATAAAGAAAGATCATTTCCAACTTTTTGAAACTTTTTGACTTTGAGAAATATCCACCTACGTCTGCTATAAAGGGTTTAAGCAATTGGGAACCCAAATAGGTTGTCAAGTTGTTGGAACTTTCCCCCCTCCCCTGGTTCCTGCTGCGGGATTGGCACTTTATCCTGCGCCAGAAAATGTGTTCATTTTTTTTCTAGTCACTGGACTTGATGATAAAGTTTGTTGAAACCATTTAGACATCTCTTGCCCAAATGTCATCTATTTTCCAATCTGTAGCTGTCCTAGACATAAACTGAATGTTAGGCTAGGGTTTAAATTAAGCAGTAGACTTGAACAGCTAGGAGGGCAAGGCAATGGCTGTCACTCAAATAACCCAGGGGGTAAGCAGCAGTGGGTATGAAGGGGATACAGTGGGAGTAGAGTCAATAAACATGCCCAAGTGGGATAGGCATTTCATGGAAACCTTTAACCAAACCTATAATGTCCTGGATTCCTGGGATTATAAAGTGGGAAGTTGTAGGTCAGAGTTAAGGAAGGTACCACTCATGGCCCCGGACTAAAAGTTAACTTATTTGGAATCTAGGGGGAGGTGCCGGACACAGCTGTTTCATCATGGTGATCGCTTGTGATCGCTTAATGTCTCTGCTCTTAGTTCAAATTAAAAAAGGCACATATCTCGAGGTCTATAAGTCACAGGCTTTAATGAGCACAGCAAGCCCTTTTAAACAGAAGCAGGTTGTTCATTGTTTAGAGTCCATTTATGATATCAAATGTTAATATATTGTTAGCACCATTTGCCTTATGGTGCATCACACAATTTCAAGCATTTGCCACGCTACATTCCTGATTTACTCATACAAAAAATAAATTAAGATAGCCTTGACAAAAATAAAGTAAAGCAATAAAACAGGGGAAATGTTATACTCCCATTCTAATAAAACATAATCAAAATAAGTAATGCCAAACGAGCAAAATGATCACCCATCATAAATACACCCCTCAATGCATTTAATAAGTGCGGACAATGCTAAAATATGTAGCATTCCAATGTCGGGGGTTTTTTTCTGTCTATTTTCACTCTCACACATTATTTAAACACAATACTACAAAAAAAAAAATTCCATAACTAAGAGATGATAGCGCGTGCCCATGTGTCTGGCCTTCCGTCAATCACAGGCTTGTTTGATTTGCCTGACAGTGCCCAGGTGCAATCATTTCCCATGGCTACCAGCTCCTGTCAGATTTCCACTCAATGCCAGTGGCCTCTGCCCAACGTGATTGACAGCGAAGGAAGATAGTTTTCTATATTTTTCGCTTGCCACCAGACGGATGAATGTAGATAGCGTTCTTATCTGTTTATTTGTAATCACTGAATTTTTTTTTTTTTACCCGTGATGTAGTAGGCATCGGAAAGATACAGTCGCAGCGCAATTTCAAAGTCACTTCTGCTTAAAAGTCCCATAAATCGCAAGAGTGTTCTACAGCCTTGGCGCTGATAAAGGAAGGCCAAGTTCTGTTAAGAATGTTTAAATTAAGCTTTTATATTATGGGCCGTGTTCAGGTGTTTTTTTTGCTTTCAAAGATTTCTTATATTTTGAAATAGAAAAATATAGTTGGAATATGCATTATTAACCCTGAAAGCTTTTAAATTCTTTATGAGAGGGGACATCCATACTGGTTTAAAGGAGATGTCCTCCTTTGGACTTCATTTGTATAGAGATAGCTATTATAAAAGAATTTGCAACCGGTCATTTTTTTTTTATTTTGCAGTTGATTTCGTAATTAATTAACTTTTAAAGGGGCTATTTACTAAAGTCCAAATTGTTGCGTATAGGTGTGAATCGCCAGTTAAAGACAGTTGCAATGGGCTACTACTGTTTCATTTGCATCTTTATAATGAGAATATTGTCGCAGTCGTGACTTTATTATGGGAAAATTGTCGTAATCTTAACATTAAAAAATTGTCGCGACTTTACAATGGGGAAATTGTCACGGATTTGCTATGGGAATCCATTGTTTGCTAATTCGACAGTCGAATTCGTACATTAGTGAATAACCTCCTTTAGTTTATAACTTTTTTGTTTTGTTTACATTTATTTTTTGTTTATGTTGTATCATTAAAATGGTTGCTAGGGTAAATTATCCTGTCAACCTAGCGCTGAGTTAGATACAGACTGGAAGAGCAACAGTGAAAGGTTTAAAAAGGAATCTCTATCCCCTTATAATCTGCAAATAGAATGTTCTCCATGCCCCTCCCCTGTTAAGCTGCTATCAGAGTATTCTTTCCTAGGCCATTACTTGTTAGAGAGTGTTTGCTCCTCTGATCTTTAATATCATAAACATTTTGATACAGCCAATATATGTAAATAAATAAATACTCTTTTCCCTTGTAAATTAACATGCACATGATCTGCTGCAGCCCAAGATGTCTGCTTTCATGTTATCTGGCTTATCAATCCAACCTTTTAGACAGACTACAGAACCTGTCATTGTGGGTAAAAGAGGATTCAGTGGGAGAACCTCCTGAATATACATAAAAATGTATACAAGCACATCCATATCATTCATGTGTGACAAAAATGTAATAAATGAATGCATCATCATGTTGAAGGACATATGAATGCATCCATACTATTCAATGAAATCCCACACTCCAGAGTGGGTACAACAATGTTGACAAACCATTACAACCTCTCTTTTCAGAGATTAGACAATGGGTAGATATATGCTAACAAGGTTGCGCAAATGCTAAGCTCCGTGACTATACTGATTAAAGGCTTTGCTAGACCAATAGTTTGGCGTGATCAGAGGTCATTTCAGCTATAAGATGCATCTTGCTGTTGTCATGTCTTGATGTACAATTTATATCTATAAAATACTTACTGCTCTTTAATATATTATAGACAATAAAGAGATCCGTTGACCTGCTGGCTTAAACTGCTGTTCTCGATGTAAATATTCATTATCTGAACAGAATCTTGAGACATCATCTTTGTTTTTCTAAATCTTTCAATGACTGGAGAATCTTTGATTAAAATAATAAATCTTTAAACATCACAGTGACTTATGTTTAGTCTTTGCTTGCTATACCATGAGGGACACAGAAAGTAGAGTCATGCTGTAGGACGCTTGTTTACATAAATGCAGAAATGAGCACAGGACACCTCAAAATTTTATCAGAACCACAGAAATTATAAATGTGTTATGAAAGAGAGGAAGAAAAGTGTTTGGTTGTATAAAGCAGCTCTCTACACTGTTTTGATGACAATTACATTAGTCTAAAAATATCTTCAACAATTACATGGGACTGAAAAGGCAAGAGACAATCTAAGTCCCTCTTACCTTCAGTCTAAACTCCAAGCATCATTTATAGAAGTTTAGTCTCCAAAAGTTATTGGCCCATCTAAGTGATATTATGAAATAATTTTTGCAATATTAATTATTTACTTATTTTCAGTGTTTTTTTAATTTACAGCCACTTTTACACAGAAGCCCAAATTTTCTCTCCTGCTTCATCTTCAGCTGATGAGTTTAGAATCTCATGTCAATTGACTTGTTTCACAGGCCTGAGAATTCTGAAATATTCAGATACATAGGGAAGAAATGGGAAGAGCAAACACAAAAATGGGAAGAACAAACACAAAGGAACACAAATCAGAAATGTAAATAAAAAAATACAAAGAACATCTGTTTATGGTGCAATAAATCAATGATGTAACTAATAAATCAAGCCAATAATTACACCATGGTGCACATTCTGGTGCAGTTTGACACATTCTATTACTGTTTTGTTCTCAAGGTGCATAAGGATCTGTACCAGTTGTTTTGAAGAGTTTGAAAATGGACTCTACTGAGCACCCATTTTTTTTTTTTTTTATAAATTCCTTACAAATAAAATACAAATCACTAGGGGTTCAGAGTAATCCATTCTAGGATTACTTGAATATTTCTTTTAACCACAAATAATTCATTCATCTCCAATCACTATAAGAATTGACCCAAGCTGGGCAAAATTTATTAAACTTGGAAAAGCCATTTTCACTTTTCTGAGTTTAATAATTCGGGAGAACACTTGAAGTTTCTCGCGGTAAGTATCGCGAGATTTGTCTCGATTGATACTTGGCGTGAGAAACTTTTTTTTTTATTGAATATATCCGTGGAAAGTTAGCTATACTGTATGGCAAATACTCGCGATACTTACCGCGAGAAACTTCACACTGTTCTCCCGATTAAACTCAGAAAAGCTGAAATGGCTTTTCTGAGTTTAATAAATTTCGTTGGTGAAATATTTACAAAACAAATATCAATCAACAGAATGAAATTATGCACCGAGAACAAATTGTTTCCTATATTTTGTTTGGAAAGAAAAAAAAATATATATATAAAATTTAAACAAAAAGAAAAGCTAATTTTTTAAAATAATGTGTCCTAGGCTCCGAATGAGTTTCTGTTAAAGTATAATCAATATAATATTGTCTTTTATTATATCTGACCATATACTGTAATCCTAAATTAATATTTAAAAAACCTCTTCAGTTCCAGATTGTGTGTGACTTTACATGATATTCTTAATTAAAAAAAAAAAGTCAGAACCAATTACAGCTGTCTTTAATTTGAGCCAGGTGTCCTTGCACTTAAAAATAACCCATTTCAACCCAAAGGGGATAGTCTTCTGGACTATGATCGACAATAGCTTCTTGTTTGCAGTTTGGGGAATTAATCAGTCATTTTTATGCTGGATGCTAATAAGATTGTGAGTCTGTGGGACTTGAGGTGACACATGGCAAATTAATTGGCACAGATCATAAAAAAGAAATATATTTTTAATAATGTTTCTGTAAATCAGTCTTGATTTTTTGATGCTTTGTTGGAGCAGTTGGATCTCTCGTTCTCCTGCTCTTCCATCTTTTCAATAACAGCACAAAAGGAGAGGTTATAAAAATGTGGTAAAGTGGGGTAAAAAAATGTAAATAAATGTTTAAAATTACAAAATCGAGTAAGTATCATAAAGCTTTGGGACATATAAAGCCTTTTTGACTGAAGGATGAATAGTTACATTTAGTTCTGAATTTGGATTTGATCGCCGTTTCCCCCATGTTCACTTACTGAGAAAACTCTGCAATGTGGGGAATACGCGTTTAATTTGAGCCACTAAGACGGTCACAATTTTACTGAGCAATTTGCATCACTTTACGTGCGCTTCTCCCATGGAGGCACCAAATAAGATGAACAACTTAAATTATGCTTCACATAGAGTGACAAATATTAAAATATTTTAATTCTATTATTTATTCTGGCTGGTATATACTTAAAGGAACAGTCCACCCTGAATTAAAAAAAAAATACATTCTATTATTTATGTTTACTAAGACCTATTTCCAAATGTTTTTTAGCAATTTTTTAAAAATAAAAATAATAATAAATAATAATAAATAATAAATAAAATAATAATAAATAAGTTAAGTTTCTTACCTGTAAAGAAGTGCTGTATGGTAATTCCGTGTAGCATTCCACAACCTCCAACAATGCCAGCAACTCTACGGCATCCTAAGCAGGAGATACCTCCTATTAGGAGCACATTCCTCACTTCTACTAAAGCCCCGCAAACAGCACTTCTTAGAACTCACAGCGAGAGCGTTCATGTCAATGTGTGCTCCCTGTAGGTATGACATGAATGCTCTCACTGTGAGTTCTAGGATTTGCCATTGTGGGGCTTGAGTAGGAGCGCAGCAAGTGAGGAATGTGCTCCTGGTAGGAGGTATCTCCTGATTAGGATGGTGTAGAGTTGCTGGCATTGTTGGAGGCTGTGGGATGCTCCACAGAATTACTGTATAGCACTTCTTTACAGGTAAGAAATTTAACATTAAAAAATTGCTAACAAAAACATATTTAGGAAAAGGTCTTATTAAACATTAATAATAGAATGTTCTTTTTTTAAATTCAGACTCAACTGTTCCTTTAAGTCGAAATTCACTTTTTTCATTACAGTTTGTGTAAATATGAGATTTTTTGGAAAGGTCTTGTTAGGGGAGGTAATTGAATAATTTGTTTTAAGAACCAAAGCTTTGACTTATTGGAAGAAGAAGAAAGAATACAATGTGCATTGGGAGACTATGGGGGGAATTCACCATTGAGCAAAGTGAGATCCTAATCCTTCGGCTCACTTTACACATGGTATTATGTGCTCGATTTAAAGGGATTCCAGTCTCGGCGATACCAAAAGAGTTGCCACGCCGAGACTGGAATCAGTTTAAAGCGCTCGCTGATGTCCGCATGCAGGACATCAGCGAGCGCATAACACCATGTACGAAGTGAGCCTAAGGATTCGGAGCTCACTTCGCTCAATGGTGAATTCCCCCCTATATGTGATGACGAGCATGGAGTTACTGAAGAGGTTGCTTTGTAATACAAACTAGATGATACTCATTTCCTAAAAATATTATTTATATTGTCTATGTGACATGTAGAAGAGAGTTCACTGGACCCTAATAGGAAGCTTCCTTTGATGTTGATCTTTCACTTGTGGAACCCTAGGTTAATGGGTGGAAGAGCCTTATTCATAATGCAGTTATTAGACCCTATTCCAATGCTTGGTTTAGAGATAGCCACAGTAGTGAATGGAAACTGTATGCCTTCCTACACTGTACCTCTACCCCCAACCCTGTAAAAGGCCTAATTTGTATAGTTTATACTACAGTAAATCTTATACCCTGATATTTATTGTGTTGCAATGTAGAATGAAGATGGTGCTGGAATTCAATCTACTTTCTTCTAAGCTTTTATGTTTGAAATTGAAACTGAATATCCTCTGCAGCTAATAGCAGATGGAAAGAAACTCCTAAATGAAAACATAAATTGTTATAAATTGGGACTGCTTGTTGCTAATTTGATACATTTATTAGGACACGTTCATTACCTCAGATGCATCAAGCACCCTGAAGTTATCATCTAATTATTTAGAAAGAGAGCAGGCTTCTTTAATTCAAAAACGAAGATGTGTTTGTCAATTATTCATTGCACATCTGTTCCTACAGCAGTTAGTTTCCCAAGTCTGATTGGCTGCTGTTTGTACTCACCCTACCTTTAACTCTATTCATAGAAACAGCAGATTACTTTTTCTTTTAATGTTAAAGACCAAACTACAAGAATGACAAAGTGACTTGACTGGAACAAATAAATCTGTATAAATGTTTAAAGTTGAGTTGATGAGGGAGCAATGTTTAGAATATTTTTATCTGTGGCTAAATTTCTTATTCAAGTCAAATTAACATTTATTTAAATATTAAAAAAACAAAAAAACAACAAATTAGACTTCAAACATCCCTATTCTCACAACTGCAAATGAACTTTGTCGAGTGGGGCTGAGACCCTTTTCTTATTTACAACATTCCTCTATCCCTCTTAACATGGGATAAGGGGAACCCCCCCAATATAAAATATGTTGTTGTCATTACAAAACCAAATGACAATTTCCATTAAAGATGTCCCTGAAGACATTGAAACTCTCCAAAACTCATTAATGTCATAAAACTGCTGTTATTACATCAGAACATAATTAATTTCCACTACAGTGCCACAGTGTCCCCATAATACAGTGCCACAGTGTCCCCCATAATACAGTGCCACAGTGTCCCCCATAATACAGTGCCAGTATCCCCCATAATTCATTTCTAATATAGTGCCACAGTGTCCCCATAATACAGTGCCAGTGTCCCCCATAATACAGTGCCAGTA
>WMED01014689.1:0-13927 GCA_019650415.1 Pipa parva | reverse complement strand
ATATCTGGCGATATTAGCGATATAGAGGATATCGACTTTAGTAAATATGCCCCTAAAAGTCATAAATATATTAAAATAAGGCAATCCACACTAATATGGGGCATATTTTACAAAATTCAACATTGGTAAATATTATTAGGCATTGAACATTATTGGTAAATATCATTAGGAATTGACCATTATTGAACAATAATGTACATGCCTTTAAGGGATGCATTTATTAAACTGAAATAGCATTGCTTGTAGAGCAGGGGTACTCAAATGCCAGGCCGTGAGCCTCTCAGCACTGAATGCCTGATGATGATGTGCGCACACGAAGCACATCGCTATCATGCGGTCATCGGTATGCATTGACCAACAGCAATTACTCTTTAAAGCAGCAGTTCTCAACCTGTGGGTTGCAACCCTGGCGGGGGTAGCACGACCATCCCACGGGGGTCGAGAACCGCTGCTGAGCCCGGAAGCACCCGTAGGACCCTTCTTATAAGGGTTACTGCGGGGTGACATCGGGCCAAAACGTCACCACGTGACGCGCGTACGTGATGACATTTCGCCCAAAGGTCACCACATGACGCATGTACGTGATGACGTTTGGGCGAAATGTCACACCGTGATGTCAGTGCCTGGGGTCACGGTTCTCAAAAGGTTGAGAACCGCTGCTTTAAAGGGATACTGCCATCCCAAAATATTACATTTTTTAATAATTCAATTCCTTACGCATCCAAAAACAGCACTGCACTTTTTTTTTTAGACAAAATGCACAGAAATTTCTATTTATGACTACAGTTTCCTACCTGTGCACAAGTCTCAGGCACAATACTCATCAACTTACCATATAGCACTGGTGAAAATAATTTTTTTGATCATGACACCAGGCTGAGTCAGGCTATATTTTTTTTTCCCCCGTCAAAAAGTGAGACCTTGCTGCTGTGATGATAAAGAAGCAGCAGGCAAATGCAAGAACAAAAAGTATTAAAACTTTTTTTATTTTTTTAAATTTATTTAATTTAAATTTATTATTTAATTTTTTGGGGGGTTTTTTCTGTTGAAAACATTGTCTGCAACAATGTTAAATTGACTTTGGAATTATTACAGTTGCTGATGTCCTAAAATGTGTGGCGATATAATCATGTGCCCCATGTTAACATGCTCACAGTCTGATGCTAAAAATAATAAGAATAAAATAATAGTTTCATTTCTAAGGGTTATAACTCTGCCCAAAGGTTTTAAGGAAACTACGCCAATAAAATTCTTGAAAGAAAAAATGGTGGGTAATTATAAGATGCAGGCCAATGTGAACAACTGTAGAATCATGAGATATTAAATTAAAAATGAATATAAGGTTGTACGCAAATGTATGATATGTCCCATGATTACAATCAGGCTGCAAAATGTAATTTGTGCGCTTCTCAAAGTACAGACAATATAGCCTACAAATGATACTATTCATATGGTCTGGCACAAAACTGTTAAGTTAAACAAACCCTTCAAAGGATTCTTTTTTAAGATAACAACATTGCTTGCATAACGATCACATAACATCCAGGGTGCTAGAGATTTTAAACACAATTGTCTGCATTATAACTGTATTGTTGGATTGTGCAGCACTATGTAACCTAGTGGTGCTTTATAAATAAAACTACATATACAAACATACATAGCATGAAACACTCCTGCTGTACCATTCAGACAATCTTCCTTTACCTGTATGTGTGAGAATGCTGAGTAAAATATGCAAAAGTAAGGAGGGACAGACTCCCCCTACATTAATCTAGGTTTTTTTCCAATAGAAGTAGAGGTTTTGTGTCCTCTATAATGGGAGAAAAGGCTCCGGGGAATTAATTCGCTGTAACCCCTGTTGCCTGCTTCAGTCTGAGCAGCCAGTAATATAAGGAAATGGTAAATCTATGGGATACAAGCAGAAGGGTGCTCTTTCAATCTTGTGAATGTAGGCCTACCGTGCAAATACGCACATTGAAGGACACTTGGGCAGTTTGGATTACATTTGCTGGAGAAGGGTTAGAGACCAAGGTGTTTTGTTAAGGGTGCCGTTATATAATTAGGTTAATGTGGCAGTCTGAGGCCCCAAAAAGATTCTAGAAGGGATAGTGCGGTAAAGATGGAGGTAGAGATATCACTGTTTAAAATCCGGTTGGATGAGATCCCACTGAACATTTCTGGTCTCTGATATGTATTGCCTTTGCTAAGCAATGCTATAATGCCGAAAACAAAAAGGTAATGTAAGAATCTAATGTTGAGTTGAATGTTGCATGAATTGAAGGAATGCATGCCAATCCCCATCATTCCCTGTCTGAAAGTGTGTAACCCAGATATTGGTTTGGCCTTCCAGGGGATTCTTTGGGGTAAAGCCCTTCCAAACATCAACACTAAATTAATATTAAAAAAATATTTATTAACTATACACTGATGCTTGCATATACACTATACACTATAGTGTATGTGTGTGTATATATATATACTATACACTAACAAGAAAATATAGTGAAGTAAAAGGGGCAGAGCTTAATGATGTGACTTGCATCATCTAGGGAGGGGCTAATGGGTTGGAAGCCAATTGTCTGGGAATAAGGTAGGAGTGGGTGGGGTTTCGAGTGGGGAGGGGCAGAGTTACCCGTTTTGCCTTCAGTCCAGAAAACATAAGGGGTCTTTTGGTAAAACCTGGCAAGTTTCCAGCACTGGTGGTGAATACATATTGAGAGGCAAATTGACACTTTGACAAATATGTCTCTTTGTTTAGGGATAAATATAACTTGATACTAGAAGGCATCGTTATTTTTTTTTTCTCTGGAAAATTAAAGTGAAAATCTCAATGCATATTTTCAGCCCTTATCAATGTTTTAGATTCGCCAAGAAAAAGAAACAAAAAACAAATCAATTTGTGGTCAAACATTAATGAACGACCCTAGAAAATAATGTAATGTTATAGAGTATCATCGCAGAGTCATCACTATCTGGGAAACAGGAAATATTTGTTAAATGATTAAAAAGGGAAACTAGAGATCTAGGTCATTTTTGATTAATATTTTCTGTATTTATACCGTATATTGGATCAGGACGTGGCTAATGAAAAAAAAGAACCCCTCCTTTGTGAGATGGTCCACCAAGGAATTGCATGCATGTCTACCTGGAAATTAAAGGGTTGCTCATTTCTGTGCAGGTTGAAATAAGTTATTTATTTTACCCTGGGACTCACATAAGGTTTTACAGCAGTGTGAATTTGCATTACAGTCTAGCTCAGAGTGTAATACTCC
Organism: Pipa parva; assembly: GCA_019650415.1. Classification (NCBI taxonomy): domain Eukaryota; kingdom Metazoa; phylum Chordata; class Amphibia; order Anura; family Pipidae; genus Pipa; species Pipa parva. The sequence continues at coordinate 10,655 of WMED01014689.1, read as the reverse complement.
AGGTCTATATTTACGCGGTCCCTCTCCAGAACAACTGATGTTATCACAGTCTGATTTAATTTCAAAGACGGATTGTGATTTGGCAGGGAGGGGGAAAGAAATGGCTAATCAGAAGTAACCATCTGCTCGGTTGCCATGGGAATATTACTCCCAAATAAATGTGCTTCTTAGCCAAAATCAGAGATAACAGCAATATAAAGGGAGGGAGGAGCTTTTATATTTGAGGAACAGCATCTCTATGGGGCAGGGAAAGTGAAAGAATAAGGTTTGGGCCACATAGAGGGGATGTTGGTGAGGATCCAGAGGGGAAAGGGAGGCAGATATATTATAGATGAATATTGTTTAGCATTAAAGGGACACTCATACTAAAATAAAATGTTACATTGATATATATGTGTGTGTTTGACAGGTCCTTTCATATAACTTTATAGAGACATTTAGGCTGGGGTAACGCTAGCTGTTTTTCAGTTGAGTTTTAATTAGACTCATGATTGTCTATGGTACAAAACACAATTGCCTGTGTGGATTATCCCACAGGAAACAATGGAAACTATTTTTCCAGCTCAGCTGACAATTAGCTAGTGTGACCCCAACCTTAACCGTTCAAACGTTTGCCTGACCCAACAAAGCTTACAATCTAATTTCCTAACACATTAGTTCAAAGAGATTTATTCAACATGTTAACATAATAGTATTTATTTTGGATTGTGGGTAGAATCTGGGGTACAGGTGAAACCAGGGGTGGTTCTAGCCATATTGACACCCTGGGTGAACCGCCCCTTGAACCCCACCCTGCGCCCCCCCTGACCTAAACTCCAGCAATGCGCTTCCTCTCAGTCTTTCTCCACAGTGAGGTAAGTTGAATGGGATGGCGCTCATTGGATGCTGTGGGTCTTACCGGCAGCTGCCGAATCCACAGCGAATAGAGCCGAGAAGACCCGAAGCAGCTAATGAGCGCAATCACATTCAACTTGCCTCACTGTGGAGAAGCGCTTAGAGTAGTTACATTGCTGGAATGTTAGAGGAGGTGAGTTTAGCTATGGGCAATGTGGGCGACAGTGCTCCTCAAATTGATTGCACCCTGGGCAGTCACCCACATCACCCATAGCTAAAACCGGCCCTGGGTGAAACTCACACGGGATAACATATAAACTTCATGCGGATGGTGCCCTGATTGGGACAGAATTCTGTAATAATCCACCACAGCATCACTGAGCCACCACTAAACCTACCACACACCATAAACGCATATGAACCGAGGGCGGATTAATGATTATTAAGGGTGTTTTTGTTTTTATTTATTCTGTTTAATATCTGTTGTAACAACAATAAACAGTTTGATTTTTCTCTGCAGCATTACACATTGGTCTATAGACGTGTTGCTCTGCTTTGTAAGATAAATTAAATGAATCCTCTGTAAGCAGGATTATATTTTCTTGCCTGGTAGATCAGAATGCCCTGGCTGATTATGCATTAAGGCCTGTGTCAAGCAGAAAAGGTACAATTAAGCTATCTGTGTATTATGCAAAGGGTAAGTGATCTGATTGTATGTTTTAAACATTATGCCTGTGCACTAAGCAAAATATGTGGTTAATGCCTTGTAAAAGCTGAGTTATAGACAGGGCCCCGGTGTAATGCATAAAACCTGTCGATAAACAGGTAAGCCCAGAATTTACCTACTTCAAGTACCACTGGTGGCTGCTTTTATTTTTATTAACAGGCAATTTACCATAAAAAAAACCCCGGCGCAAATATTTTCTATTAGTAAAACATCAATGGGGGCTTATTCATGAAAGACCAAACAGTCGCATAATAGTCCAAATTCACATTTATTCGCCACTTTCCAAACACATTTTTACAATGTGGCGAATATGCGCCCAATTCAGATTCTTACGACAGTCAGACTTACGGATCACTTCACACAACTTTGCGTGCACATGCACAGGTAATTCACCTATTCATCAAACATCAGAGTCTGTCGCAGCAGCAAAGTCAACAAAGCATATTGTGTCGCAATTTCCAGTTTTACTTTGAATTACAGGGCTAATGGCAGGGCTCCTAGTATCCAACTGACAATGCTGCACTACACAGGAGATGCCTACTGATGCCTTTAACTTATTTGCTATGGAGATCCTCTTTTTAGTTAATAAGGAGTTGAGAATTTGTGAGCATTTTTCAGAGCATAAGCAACTCAAAGTGATGAGAATCTCACTTTGATGAATAAGCAGTGTTCAATGGCAGTTTTATGCATTTTCCACGCGTGGCAAAAACAGCGTGAGATCGTGCCCTAAACCTGCAACAAACACATTTTGTTGCTGTGTGCCTTCCTTTCTATGCATCAAAACACATAGCCTGCTAATGGCTGCAGAAAAAGTCTACATCTTTTATCTTACCATTGCGCTTGCTAAATATGCCCTGTAATAAATGTAATTTAAGCATCTGTGGATAAAAACACTAACAAAAAAACCTGAAGGCTATGGGGAATAAATGAGTAATGCTCTTACATGTGTATTTCAGCAAGTACAATATGTTTCAATATATTATAAATCATCATCAACTTCATTATTATTATTCGTTCTTATAAAGTGCTACTATTTTATGCAGCACTTTTACAGAGATTCATCATCCACTTCAGTCCCTGCCCCATGGAGGTTACAATCTAGTTTTCTCTATTTTCTCACACACAGAGATGTATGGTTTTGAATTGCAGGACGAAACCTACGCAAGTGTGGGGAGAACGTACAAACTCCATGCAGATGATGTTCAGGGCGGAATTGAACCTAGGACCTCAGCGCTACAAGCCAGCAGTGATAAACACTGAGCCACCACGCTGCACTTATATGGTGTAACAACGTCCTAATGAAATTCCATGATTTGCCTCCCGCAAAGTGTTTTATAGCCCAAGTGACATGAGTGGAAATAGAAAGGAAAGACGGAATAAAATCTCATCAGCTGACATTTTAGTTTAGCTTCCCAAGCAAATAAAGGAAAGCGTTAGAAACGAAAGCTTGAAAATCTGCATTGGTGGTTTGTTTAATGTGGGCGAATCCCACCAGTCTTCGTGAGCTTCAGTGGCAGGTAAACGCTGGATGATTTTAACTATTTCACTAGTGGAAAAAGGATAAAATGCTGATAAGCAGGCGACACAGTAAAGCTAATTACGGTTGCTGCTGATGCAGAGCGAGCGAGATGAATAGAGATAAGTCTTTCAGACACCACATTTCTATTTCGAGTGAAGATGGCACTCCTGTAGCAAGTACAGAATGCTAATCATCTGAAACATACCATTTATTCCTCCCAGTAGAGTCTGTCATAGCTGAACTAGGAACTAGATCCACGGCAAGTGCAACGCTTCTCCGTACCGGACAGGTTCAGATGCTAATAAACAATATGCTGTTAAATAAAGACTATCACACGCTATTTGAAATGTATTAGTATATTTTTTTTCAAATTGTTTTATATGTTCACTTGTTTATACCAGTAAATTTTATTATAGTCATAATTTCCCAAGATTACTTGCTGCAGATCTTTATTTTTCTTCAAATTATTTAACTTTTTGCTTCAACTCCTGGCATGTCTTCAGAAACCACCTCCACAGCCTGTTATGTTTTTATAACCCAGTTACAATGCAAACTGCCTAGTTACATTGTGGGCCAAGTACTTTAATTGAACATTTCTTAGAAGCCTACCTGTGACTGCTGGCTGTTTGCTATGGTGGAGCCCAAGAGCAGTACACCTGAAACCCATTGTTGACCGCCCTGTTTGAGGTTTCTGTTTTTTGGCCCTATGACTGCTAGGGCTGGTTCACCTAGCAACCAGGAGAGATAGTACAGAGCCAGAAAAGAAAGATAAGTAATGATATAGAAATATAGAAATTAAAATCAAGCCTTTAGAATAATTACATTTCTTCTTGCCAGGTTCTGTGACCCCCTAACAACTGAAAAGCAAGAAGCAGGACAGAAAGGTAAGCAGTTCAATCCTTATAGCAACCAAAATAAGGATTGCTTCTATTATTTTACTTAAGAGAAGCCCCACGCAGACTGGCCAATAGATGTTACCAGATTTGAGCAAACCATTCACTTTCTTTCACCTTCCACTCATCTTTTATGTTTCTAAGACTAAATGGAGAGAAAATGAAAAGTTCTGTCTACTTTACCTTGACTATTCATCGTAGATACAAAATATTGGATTTTCATATTGTTTTGATCCATTCAAAACAAGCTGTGAGAAACCACATAACACTATACAGTGTGTTCAGTGGTGATAAGTATACCTTTTATAAGCTCTTGTAGAAGATAAGGAACTGAAAAACTTGCTGTGATCCATAGGGGGCGCCATGTATTTGAGCTGTTGCAGGTGGGTGCAGGGCCATCGGCTCTGCGAGGCAACTCGAGTGGTCGCGAGGTAAGGAGAAGTACCTTTAAAACGTTCGCTGATCTCCGCGTTCAGGAGAGCAGGGAGCGCATACCAGTCTTGGCGAGGTGAATCGAAGGATTGCCAAGTAAGTTCGCACTTTCCTGAATTACCCCCCTAAATGAGACATTTATTAAAGATACCAACAGTCAATACCCAGTGTTATTATCACTGTTTATTATTAATTTTTGCAATATACGTATATATATATATATTGAAAATGGATAAAAATAAGTAAAGACTATAAGGGGGTTATTCATTAAAGTCCGAATTGTTGCGTATAGCTGCGAATTCACCAGATAAAGACAGTCGCAATAGACTGCTACTGTCACAGTCGCGTCTTTATAATGAGAATATTGTCGCAATCGCAACTTTATTATGGGAAAATTGTCACAATCTTAACATTAAAATATTGTCGCGACTTTACAATGGGGAAATTGTAGCAGATTTACAACGGGAATCTGCTATTTGCGAATTCAACAGTCGAATTCGCACCTTAGTGAACAACCCCCTATATATATATATACAGTCTTTACTTATTTTTAGCCATTTTCAATGTGTACTAATACAGAATCCTCTCCTGTCTTACCAGTTTCCCCTGCAGCTGCCCAGTCAGAATTCTAGACTTTATCCCCTGTAGATCTCGGCTGTTTAATTGGGGTAAAAATCGATCAATATTTTTTGATCAATTTTTACTAATAGAGAGTGTTATTGACTAAAGTGAAAATTTGACTGTCGAATTCTCAAACAGCAGATTCCCATAGCAAATCCGCAATCGTGACAAATTTCTCATTTTAAAGTTGGGAGTGTGACAATATTTCCATAGTAAAGTCACGACTGTGACAATATTCCCATTATAAAGGCACGACTGCAGTCGCAGTTTATTGCAACTGTCTTTAGCTGGCAAATTCACACCTTTACACAACAATTTAGACTTTCGCCAATAACCCTCAGAAACCTTTCGATCTGATTTTTCGATGGAAAGGTAGCCACACTATACATTGGTAGTATGGATACCTTTCCACGGGAAAAATCCAATCGAAAAGCTTTTGATTGGTAAAAATCGATCAAACAATATTGATTGATTTTTTTTACCAATCAAACAGCCGAGACCTACAGGGGAGAAACTCGAAAAGGCCAAAATCGGCCTTTTTGAGTTTAATAAATTTCTCCCAATGTGAGAAATAGTGACTGACACGCTTGAGAATTCTAAAACCCAGTTTATCATTTTCCAGGTGTACAGTCTCAGAGTTGTTGGCCCCCTGCGAGTTACTGATTAGTTTTAAAAATACAGAAGGCAATATTACAAGAACCCAACAAAAAAATGAATATTACTATATTACAAAATGTTTATTTTCAAATAAGTAATCAGATAATAAGGAATATATGTGACCTTTTACTGCCCTTTAACCACAGAGGAACTTTTCATCTATTCATATTTCGTTTCACATCTAAGAAAACATAGCCTTACATTCTTTGCATATTCATCCTTCCACATCCGACAAGGTCAAAAAGAAGTGAATGAATAATTTGATTTGCTAGTATGCGTGTAAGATCTGTTGCATCCAGTCTAGAACTATTTCTTATTTACAAGTAACTATTTCTCTCAAAGATGCAGTAGGATGCCAGTGAACACGTTCTTGCAGATCTGCATCTAGACAAGTTTTTTTGTTTTATAACATTGAATTTTTAAAAGGCAATTTCCCATATTATGGATTTTCTTCATTTAGGGAATGGCTACATTTGGCTTTCTTATGACCTTCTCTCTAGATGAGTTTGCATTTCTCTTCCCTAATACATATGTTTTAACATGATCCCCCATTTCAGAGGCAGTAGAGTGTAGCACCAGTGACTATGATCCCCCTAGATGATTAACTTGGGGCAGAGTCATTCAGGTTAATCCCTGGCCTGTGAGTGAGAGTATGAGTGAAGTTCTTTCACATTATCACTGCTACCTATTTGTTGTAGGTGAGCGACCAAGCAAGCAGAACAACATGGATGAGCCAATCCTGGTGGAACTCTGCATGCTGCACATGACTAAGCAGGTATATGAGATGGCAATGCTAGATTAAGAGCAGAATTAGATGCTGTACATATATAATGGGTAATGTACACTTTGTAATTATCAAAGTTTCTGAACTCGTCCTATAGGCTGAAGTAAGGATGACAGCCATTGGGTAAGTAATAAGCCATGTTTTTTTTCATGGCATTATTCCATAAATTATATTGAATGTGCTAACAAATCATATGTATGATCAGATTGCCATTCATTAGAATCATTGCACAGATATTTTTTAATTCTCTTCATGGGAATATGCCCATTTTTCTACAGCCATCTTTGGCAATGATCTATTCAGGAAGATGTGCTTATAAGTGTAGACAATCTCAGTTTCCTTGTGTAATATGCTTGAACATAAATGATTTACTGTCCAGGTTAGACTGAAGAGAGCACACTAAAAAATGTCTCATAAGTCTCTTTTTTTAGATGTTAGGTATTTGTTATGCTTTCAACATGTTGGACTGAGCTATTCATTTTCTAAGTTTCCTTGGATGTTTTCAGGTTAAACGTGTATTTGGGTATATCTGGGGCAGGAATTTTTCCTTACAGTACGAGCAGGTCTTGTTTTGACCCCAGCCAAGTTAATGCATGCACAGAACAGGAAAAACCAAAAAACAGCTCAACTGCAGTTCAGTTGGGAGTGCCCTTTATTAACTGGCAGAGTGTAAGAATACAAAACATTTTGGGTAGAACAGAGCTGTCTTTCCCCAATAACTCAAAACCCACAGACAACAAAGAGAACTTGTAGACTGGTCAGAGTGCCACTGCCTACATCATACTAAGAAATGAATTCCAAGGTGATCAACCCTTTATAGATAGCACTGTCCTGTTTCTACCTTGTAGAGAGAGACATTTTGACAACTATTATTAAAATGGTTGTATAAAAAATAGTACATGGAGCTGCTGAGTCAGTTTGGGCCCTAGAACATCCTTAAAGGGCCACATCAGGCAGTTGGGCCTCCAATTGGATAGCTGACTTAGGCACAAAGATTTTTTTTTTTTAATTTATCATTTGTATTATCTTCTTGGAATAAATAGAAGTGCATTTAAAAAAATCTGTAATTTACCTTTTCTTTTTTGATTTTTTTTTTTATTTCCAGTGTATTTATAATAAAAATAATTTAAAAAAAAACTGTGAAAAGAAAGGTCCCTTTTAACGTATATATAATAATATCATAGGATAATGTAAACAGTATCAAATGAACAGACCATCGGGTCTATCATTAGCTTAATATACTTCTTAACTGTTTCTTCTTACAACAAACATCATTACAATAAATCACAACAAATCCCCAAGTGATCATGAAATATGTCGTTTCCTTGACCATCCATCCATTAAATCCACCAGCATTCTCTATGCTATGAAGCTGATGCGGGCTTTATGGATTATTATTAAATTAAAGCTCTTCGTTTTTCCCTATTACCAGTGTGGGAACATTGAGAGACTGGTCGCATTACTATCTTTTTTTATGATAAATCTCTTGCGTTGTCCTTCCCAAGAGATTCAGTAATAAACAGTCACCATTCTCTTCATGTTAAACTTGCTTCATTCATAATTGTATCAATCAGTGTCAAGTTTCAGTTGTTGGCAAACAATTACATGTAAGTGGTAAAATTCACAACGGTTACAAGTGGATAATGCAGTCTGGAGATATTTGTCATTGGATAATGCACAGTTAAATGCTTGTTTTGTTCATGAACAAGGTCAGGGGTGAGTGCGCTATTGACCTGTTGTAGGATATTCTGAACTCCCCATTGGTCCAGTGTTGTACAGAGATGTAATAATTGCTTCCTGTTATTAGCAAATCTTTTTGGTCTGGCTCATTTTGATGTCTGAACTTGGTGCATTTCTTCCCAACGGTCACAATAATGTTAAGGTCTAGAATAGAAACCTTTGATATGTGAGAGATCTGTGCTAATGTATAGATGATAAGAGTGAGTACATTTAAGCATCAGAGTGAGCAGCAATTTGCAAGAATAAATATATATAAAAGAGAAATACACTGTTCATTGTGAGAGAACTCACATGACAATCTGATATTTTATTGTAACACTCATTTGGGTGGGGTTTATAATTTTAAGCCCTCTAAGTGGCATATCCAGTAGTCCAGGTAGTATAAACATCGAGATCTAAGTAGCTGCTTACAAATAGCATACAATTCACACATATATTCCCACCATACTTATTGAGCATAAAAATGGCAATAATACCTGTGGATCTGTTTAAAGGAGACAACATCTATTATTATTAATTCATTCTTATATAGCGCTACTATTTTAAGCAGCACTTTACAGAGATTCATCATTCAGTCCCCTGACACATGGAGCTTATAATCTAGTTTTTTTGTCACAAATGTATCTTTTTTTCATGCAGAGGAATTGAACCCAGGATCTCAGTGCTGCAAAGCAGCAATGCTAACCACTGAGCCACCAATACAGCCAGTAGACATAGATTATTATAAGAAAGTGAAAACCTTGATTGGTCACCATTATATACCGTATTTTTTGCTCCATAAGACGTACATGACCAGAAGGCGCACCTAGGATTTTAAGGAGGAAGATAAGAAAAAAAGAATATTCTGAACCAAATGGTGTGCTAAAATATTTAATAAAATTTACCACTCCTCTCCTGCCCGTCTGCCCTCCCTCCCCTGCCTGCTCTCTCAAGCCTGCCTGCTTCCCTTGTAACCTTCCTCCAACGTACCAGCTCCTGTCAGTACTTCCCCTTATTGAACTATTTTTAGTGCGACGGCGTTCCCCTACCCAGCTCCCTGCAGCAGTTGAAGAAAAGGAACATTTACTCCATAAGAGACATGGGCATTTCCCCTCCCACCACTTTTTGGGGGGGAAAGTGCATCTTGTAGAACAAAAATACGGTAACTGCTGAAATCACAACACTTGTTTTACATTCATTGTAATCTCAGAGAATTCCTAGTTCATTTTGGCAGTTGGTTGCCATATTCTCTAAGCCTAGAATAGTAATAGTAACATACGCTGGATGAAGTTCCCTCTCTTGAGCAACGAAACGCGTCCGTTTTTTGCCTCCCACAGGCACCTTCCCACCATAAGTCTGCATTTATCAGCGATTAAGATTCCTAATCAATGCTTTGTCTGATCCCACTTGGTAACTATTTGTTTACCTTACATGCTGTGCCAATTGGTTAATGATTGTATTACTACTATGTTTACATTGTCCATAAGCTTTTCCGAGTTTAATAAATTTCGCCCTTATAAGAGTAAATGACAACATAACCTACAGACAAGGTGACATAGAAATAGAAGTACTGTATTATTCGCTTATATAAAGTCAGAGGAATATGGTGAGGATGATGTTACTGCCCTCCACTGAGGGAATTAACATCAATTCTCAAGACTTTGTAGCCTACGTCTATTTGACAGAGCATGTCACACTATGCATCCGACAGTGTCCGTCGCTGTCCGCTTGCTCGACAAGTCTATCTTCAGCTTCATGAGCAACGAGAAGTAAATTTGTGCGTATTTTGGAGATGCGAGTCAAACTGTAGCGAAGTGAATTCGGACTTTAGACAATAAGTCCCTCAAAGTGTTGTCACATTCACAGCAAAAAGACACAAAGAGGGTTAATTCAGCAAGGTGCGAACTCACCTTGCGAAGCTTCGATTCACCTCACAAAAATGGTTACGCGCTGGCTTCTCTCCTACATGTGCACATCAGCGCACTCTTTAAAGGTATTCCAGTCTCGCAGTGATGGGAATACCTTTAAAGCGTACGAATCGAAGCATCCCAAGGTGAGTTCGCACCTTGCTGAATTACCCCCAAAGTGGTGTATAAATTCACAGTCAGCACAGTGTCCCAAACTGCTAGCGAATTCACCACATTGCAGAAAATAATTGGAGCTGAATACCTGAAGTTACAGTAGTGGTGAATTTGATTGAATCTGTTTAATACAGTGGATTGAATATGCTAGACCAGTGTTTCCCAAACTTGGTTTGTTTGTGGCCCGGTTATTTTTGTGCTTTCTCCTTCGTGACCCGGCACGAAGGATAAGCACAAAAATAACCGGGCCACAAGAGTGCCGCTCATGAATATTCATGAGCGGTGCTGTGCGCATGCGCGAAGTCCCTTACCTTTGCGCACGGCACCACTCATGAATATTCATGAGCCGGCTTCTTCGTGATGCTACACGCATTGTACGCCCTAGTTT
>WMED01014688.1:0-13927 GCA_019650415.1 Pipa parva | reverse complement strand
ATATATATATATATATATATATATATATATATACATATTAGAGATAACAGTATACACACTTTCATACACAGCCTTTATGTGTTGTATGTATTAAATAGTTAACCATTCTTCTGATTAGGTAGAAAAAACAAGCTTGCGGAATAGTAAATATCCTAATTATAACTTATTTATAAGGCAATCTATGTTTTGGAGTGTGGTGTAGAGGGAGCAAGTATTACAAATGGATATAACCTCATACAAAGGAAAACTATTTCTCTTGTCCCATGGGTTCTTTACGCATTATTTTACAAGAAATCATTTTTCAAGCAGGCATTACATTTTGTAAAATCACAGAAATAATCTTTTCTATCAGAAACAGTTCCCTTTAATCTTCTTTTCAGTGGTCTTGTATCTGTTGGTTTTTGGCCAATCACAATTTAATTCTTATCTAGATAATCCCCAAAGTCTTTTTGGCCAGCAAAGGTCCATTAGTCTCAAATACCTCTTAATCCTGTTAAGATCAAAAGATAAGAGTCAATTTCCTAAAAAGCTCCCAGAAATGGGGGCAGTGCTTTATATATAATGCAAATCAGGTTGTAACATTAACAGATACAAGCTCTATTGTTATATATGCAATTATTAGAAGTGTGAATATGATGTGTAACAGGGGCACACTTGCATATACCTCGCTAACCTAAATAAAAAAAAATTCCTTATGGTTAAAATATGGTTACTATGAGGAAAGGCACATAAGTAAAAAATAGACAGCAGAATGATTGTTTTAAACGGATCAATTTAGGTGAGTTATAAAGCTAGTTTGGTTTGCTGATCAATGGCACGCGTTTTGCAAATAAATATTTTAGGGGGTGGAGGAGATGGAATAGGAGAGTGCGAGATAGAAAAGTTAAGAAGGTGATGACGTGACAGAGGGAAGGGACTGATATTAAGAGCAGAGAGAGAAATATTTTTAGTAAAAATAAGATGTAGAAAGTGACCATCCCTGTGGGTGCTAGAGTTAGTCCACTGGTGAAGGTCAAAGGAGGAAGTTAAATGGAGGAAATGAGAAGGCCAAGATAGAGAAGGGTCATCAATGTGACAGTTAAAGTCTCCCTTAATGAGTGCAGGTCTATCATTAGAAAGAAAAAGGCTACCCAGGATTCAAAACCAGATAGAAAAGCGGCAGGTGAGGAAGCATAGGGTGGCCTGTATATAACTGTATTATAACTAATCCTGGGTAGCCTTTTTTCTTTTCATGTAAGGGTAGGGGATTGAAGAGTTGGACAACATGAACCTCAAATGAAGAGATGACAAAGCAGTCAGGGATAGGGATACAATTGAAACGACAGCCGGAGGCAAGAAGGAGTCCGATTCCCCCCAAACAACCACAGAGCGTGGAGTGTGGGAAAAGGAGAGGCCTCCATGGGTTAATGAAGCCTCAGTAGCAGCACCATGAGGGGAGAGCCAGGTTTCCGTTAGTGCTAACAGGTGAAGAGAGCTGGAGAAGAAGAGATCATGAATTAAAATGCCTTTGTTAGTTATGGAGCGAAGCAATATGGAGAGAGCAGGAAAAGGGAAGAGAAGAAGTTGGGAGAGTGGGTATTGGGATTAGGTTAGATGGAGAAGAAGAACGGGAGGGGAAGGTAGGGGCAGAAGTGCGTGAGCGAATGCAGACGGGTATGGGGCAGGGACCAGGATTAGGAGAAATATCCGCTGCAGCGAGTAGCAGCAGAGTAAAAAGGGAAAGTATGTGGGAAAAAGCTTTAAATGGAGAATGTCTGGACTGTTTAGAGGAGGAGAGGAGTCATGTAAATATGGAGTCAAATATGATTCTCAATTATTCATCTGAAATCAGTTAAATGCATTCATTTATTTTACTTACTACCATGTTTCCCTGAAAATAAGACAGGGTCTTACATTAATTTGTGCTTTGGAAGACACCTACTTTGTTTGGACTTGGGAAAAGCGCTAAACTACCGCCCTCCTCCTCCTGCTCCCGGGTTGTGAGACGTTGGCGGGAGTCACATGATTGCTTCAGCACTCTTCAGTTCTCTTCCCGCAACTTCAGGGCATTTAAATCCCGACATCCTACAACTCTTGTCCTGTCGGGTCTACAGTTCTGGAGACTCATAACTCTATAAGGTAGTGGACTCAGGGGGGTGATAGCCTTAACAGGGGGGAAGCTTTAAAAATATCTGCAGCTAGGTCTTATTTTCAGGGGAGGCCTTATGTTTCCAAGCTAGGAACAAAATGACACTAGGCCTTATTTTCAGGGAAACACAGTATGTGCTGTACTGAGTATTGTGGGCAGGGTTAATGTGATGTCTCTATTAGGTTTCTGTGAATGTGAATATATCCTTTGGTGTCTACAAATTCTATATAAAGAAACAATCAGCTAAATAAAAGGGAACTGTGCTTTTCGGAATGTTTCTTTTCTCTCCACTGATGAGGCTCGGCTGCTAGTTCAGCCACAGCTATCAGGCATCTGGGAATGACATGTAGATCCATCATAGGGAATTAGACAGTGCATCCTTCCTGCTCTGTTTACAGTGTAATTCAATCTCAGGCAAGGTCCACCACTCACTCAGGGTGAAAAAACCTTCTTTTCTAATGAATGTTTTGCTCTGTGCAAAACACTAATATGAAAACTTCCTATTGAATAAATTATGGCTCAGTAGTGGGACATATAAGAACTCGAGGGGGGCTGTGTTTTTGTAGTTATTTACAGACAATTTATTTTTCTAACGAAATATCCAGAAGTCCATATATAAAGATTGTATTTGAGCCTTTTATGATATGCCCTGCCATGATTTCATTGTAAATTATATATTATTATATACAAGGCGAAATTTATTAAACTCGGAAAGATCGCTCTTGGTATTTCTGAGTTTTTTTTGAGTATTCGAGATCGAGTTTTTACATTTTTTGATGGAAAGGTAGCCATACTTTACATTAGCAGCATGGCGGCTACCTTTCCATCGAAAAAATTAATTTCGCCCATAGTTTGTTTTTGATGTACCTTTCTATTGCTGATAAAATGCATCATTACCCTAAATGCTGGTAAATAAGACCTCCGTTCCTATATGATCTTAAACCAATAAGAAAATACGTATATTAGCCTGCCTTTCACTGTGTATATAACTGCTCTGCAGTACTCTATACATTATATAGACATCTCTGATACCCAAGTCTATGTTAGTATTTAGTAGTCTCTGTACTTGGAACTTGCTAAAATCAACATTTATCAAATATTATGGATCTAAAAGTGATGACTGCTACAATGACACTTCAGTGTATGTTTCTGACAAGCCATTCTTCAAGCACTAATTTTCTAATGTTAAGAGAACCGGGTCACTTTATATAATAATGCCTATAGGAATATAAGGGACTGGTACAAACGGTTGTTTCTAGATATTAAACTAGGCTGCCCGCCCTGCATGACTGCTGAAAATCACCCCTGCATTCTGCAATTCTAATAAGCATTTGACACTAAGGGGGTAATTCAGCCTAGTGTGAACTTACCTCCCGATCCTTCTCATCAGCTCGCAGAGACTGTTGCGTGGTCGCTGATGTCCTACACATGTAACAGTCAATACGAGCTGATGCGAAGGAACGGGAGGTAAGTTCGCACTATGCTGAATTACCCCCTAAGGCTAGGTTCACACTAGCATATTTATCTGCAGTGTATATACGCCGCGCATGAAAAAAAAAAACGCACTGTGAATCCGTATGTAATTTACCTTGTTCCAGCCACACTAGTGCATAACATGGTGTGCACGAATGCTTGATGTCACATTTTGGCTGGTATTTTCTAAATACGCTGCATATTTTAATGCTAGTGTGAACCTAGCCCAGGGGTCGGCAAAGTGTGGCCACATGCAGTTCTTTAGCCACCTTGTTGTGGTTCGGAGCACACTTCCGAAGCCCCGCCCATGACCTCCGATGGCTTTTCTGATTGGCCATCAGCAAGTCATGTGGTTGGGAGAGTGCGCTCCTCCCCCTTTGCGACTCACAAAATAGTTGTCGCTGCTGGAGGAGGGAGTGAAATGGCTCCCTCCCCATGGAAGTTTGCCAACCCCTGACCTACCCTAAACAATCAGAGTGTAAATTCTTTACATACAGGCCTGTTACTCATATCCGAGTGCTTATAGACCCTTTATTGTATTTTGTTTATGTTTGTGGCCTTACTCTAAACAAACACAACACATACAATTTAAATGTAACATGCAAACTAAACCAAATGTCACCCTAAATGAGTTTCAAGTTACACTTTAGCTACTATTAATGCCTATGGTAAACATCATCGACCTCCGTACTCTTGTTTCAACCAAGGACTGGCACATGTGATGTATTTCAATGATTTTATGCTTGTCCTTTACTTCATTTGTATTATGTTAAAGGGAACCTGTCGGCTCCACTTAACAGACTTATTTTTTAGGAAGCAGGGAGTTGCTAAAAGCATTCAGCTCAGACTGTAGTAAAAGAAACAAACTCCCTGCTGCTTTCCTGATCCCATGCCCGACTTTAATCCCGAGTTGGACTGGGTGGAGCAAAATGATAATTGACATTACAGTTCCTCCAATCAGATCCATGCTAGACTGTGATTTAAGGGATCTGATTGGAGGAACTTTAATGTCAGTCATCCATTTAGCCCCGCCCAACCCTATTTGAGATTCAAGTCAGGCATCTTAGCTGAATGCTTTTAGCTTCCTAGCTGACAGGTCCACCTTAAGCACGTTCCCATGCCTGTGTTATCATTGTATTGCTGAATTGTACAGCGTTGTGTAATCTAGTGGAATATTATAAATAAAAATGTACATATATCATAGTTTACCAACTAATCATCAGCTATGAGTCTATCTCAAAGAATTTACATGCGATTTTATTAAAAGGGCACTGAATAAATATGCAATAAATGTTTACATCCCTGTTACAGAATAATATTGCTGGGGGGGGGGGGGGGGGGGGGGGGGGGGGGGGGGGGGGTAGTACATACAAAATTAGGAGCAACAACGTACTATTTTATTGTCTCCATCATTAACATTTATCATTTTGTTGGAGTGAGGTTTGACTCCATTTTTCATGAGTCCAAGCTGCAATAATGATATAGATTTCATAAGAGACAAGCGTTAACATTGTGCTTATTCTGTTGATTCCACTATAGGATCTCGCTTTACGCAACAATGATCACGAACAGCCTGAAGTTCCCATATCTCGACGTCTGTTTTCACTGGATACTTTTAGAGGGTAAAATTTATAAGCATTTGTGGCAATACCCTGTGTTTTACAGTATAATTTTTGGGTGAACATATTCCTTTCTTCCAGAGGCATAGACGCTTTACACCAATGATCTGTTTAAAACAGCAGTCATAACAATCTGAAACTCAAGACGACCTGACTATCTGAAATAAGTTTTAAACCACTTATTTCAGATCTCTAGGGCAAGCCTCAAGCCCATCTTCACACTGAATTAAAGAAGTTGGGTGCCATTGGAGGAAAACTCATGCAGTCTTTCACAATAAGGGCTTCTAAATAAAGACTAGTGAAAGGGGCACTACACAAAACACACATGGGGGAGGTTACTGACTAAAGTGGGAATTCCACTGTTGAATTCTCAAACAGTAGATTCCCATAGCAAACCCACAACTGCAACAATTTTCCCATTATAAAGTCTCGACCTCGATCATTTTTAAAGTTGTGACTGTGACAATATCGCCATAGTAAAGTCATGACCGTGACAATTTTCTTGTTGTAAAGCCGTGACTGCGACAGTAGCAGTGTATTGTGACTGTCTTCAGCTGGCGAATACACACGTTTACGCAACAATTCAGATTTTATCCAATAAACCCCCATGATCTTTCAGATAACTTTGGGCTGTAGCTATTGCAAGAAAAGGTTAGTACATGAAAAAATAATTCAACTATAAATAACTGTTTATCAAAATAAAGGAAAACGATCATGTGTCACTATTGTCAGCAGATAAATCAGTCCATCTGAAGCCAGCCTAATATAACCAAATTTGGTGTCCAATCCGTCTTTGTTTGGCCAGGTTCACAAGACCCAAAATATGACCATTTATAATAAATGTATGTATATGTATAATTTTATTTATAAAACACCATGAATTTACGCAGCTCTGTACAATTCAGCAATACAGATATAATACAGACATGGGAAAAGTGCGTTACACAATACAAGTGTAATATGACAAGGATACTTCTCTTTAAGTGCCAGATTGTGGTTGACACAAGAGGTTGGAGGTCCCTGCCCCGTAGAGCGTACAATCTAAGTGGAAGGAAGACTTACATACACAGATTGAAGGGTAATAATTGCTAATAACAATGTGTTGAAACATTGGTCAATAAATATATAATAAAACATAAATAACGAAGGATAAAACAAAATATATATACATATAAATAGTGCTAGTGTTCCATAAAGAAGGATTTCAATTTGGTTTTAATTCATTTTTGTTATAGTTTACCAAGGATAAATTCAGCATCAGGGAACTACTGATTGGAATGCTATTTGCGACGAGCTTGTAAAATATCACTGCTTTCCCTCTTTTTATTAAAAAAAAATCTAGTTGAACTAAGGTGGATAATCAAGTCATGTTAGTAAAACAAATTTAATACAAAAATATTATACACCCTGAAACTCAAATGCATCGACAACGACAACCCAAACACCCAAAAGATGTAACCAGCAACAATTTAAATTGTCACTGAGGGGTGCTTTAGGGGGTTGTATAAGTAATGTCACTTAACCCTCTCACTGTTTTTCATTGATTAACTTGGCTCTTGGTGGCCTAAGAGCCCTTGTTTGTTTAAAGATTGATTTACAATGTATTGGAGTAGGCATTAAGATTAGCTCCAAGCTTTTAAAAAAAATCCCCCTACATTACTTAAGGTAAGGAGAGCACTGGAAACATCTGTTTAAACGACATTATCATATTAAAGGATTAAATTAAGTATGTGAGGGCTCAAGAAATAAAAAAAAAAGCCTGTCTTTCTGTTTATATATATATATATATATATATATATATATATATATATATATATATATACAGTATTATACAGTATATGGACTAACACAACCAATCTATCCCACTATGTATATATGTACAGTATGTGTGTGTATATAAATGTAATATTTGGATTTTTTATTACTTTTTTTCTGTTCTGACATACTCCCACTATCATATTTTTCTAGAATTGTAGAATTCTGAAACCAGAATAAATAGTAATTATAAAGGTCAAATTGGGCATTTTTTTTTTTTTTTGGTGGTCCTGTCATTTTAATATTCCATGTTACCAGACTTATATTGGGTTGTTGAGAGAGACAGTAATGAAATAAGAATAGAAAAGTGTCCCTTATCTTTGACAATCTGGAGATCGTTTGCAAGTTTGCACAGAGCAGTCTCCATAGAGCGCCAAAAACCAGATTGCAAAGAGTCCAGGAGATGATGGGAATGCAAATAGTTAGTAAGGCAGGTGTAGACCAAACGTTGCAGAAGTTTAGAAACTAAAGGCAAGAGAGAGATAGGACGGTAATTAGAGAGGCATTGAGGGTCCAGCGTCGCTTTTTTGAGGGCACAGGCCTGTTCAATAAGGAAGGAAATATACCACAGGACAGGGAAGCATTGAACAGGTGCATTACGGCCGGTACAAGGGTAGAGGAGCAGCGCTTTGGAAGAAAAGAAGGAATGGGTCAAGTAAGCAGGTTGTGACAAGAGAGGAAGAGAGAATTTCAAACTGGGCAGCAGGAAGAAATGAATTCAGGAACTCAGGGAGATTTAGGTAGATTTAACTTAGCATTATTTGGAGAAATAGTTATCTGTTTGTGAATACTATTTTCTTCTAAAGAATATTGCAAAGTCTTGGGGGTAGTGAAGAGTTGTTAGTGTATCTGAGGGGGAGGGGCATAGAAGGTTGTTAAACATAGCGAATAAGAGACGGGGGTTTGATTTGTTAGGTTTGTTTGGGTAGGGAGAGAGAGGAGTTCAAACAGGACAGCAGAAGCTTGTAATGCAGAAAATCCACACATGAACAAGATTTCTTCCACAGATATTCTGCACTACAGATGAAGGATTTAATAGATCTGGTTTCTGCATTTAGCCAGGGGTGAGGATTGCAGACACGAGAAGGCTGAGGCCGCATGAGGGGCAAACAAATCAATAACACCAGATAGGATAGAGTTATAGGAAGTAGCAAGAGCATCAGGATCAGAGGAGAGAACAAATGAGGTGAGGCTTGAGCAGAGGTCAGAGGAGAGAGCCTGAGGGTCGACAGCACGTGTGTTGTGACTAAAGGCTTTAGATGTTAGCAGAGGTGGAGCGAGATGGAAAAGTTTACAAGGTGGTGGTTTGAAAGAGGGAAGGGACAAATATTAGGAGCTAAAAGAGAGGAACTTCTTGTAAAAACTAAGTCCAGATAATGGCCATCCTTGTGGGTGCTAGAGTTGGTCCACTGTCGAAGGTCAATTAAGTAGGTTAGATGGAGCTTTAATTTACTTTACATATGGGCAGCTAAATGCCAGTTGTCATAGCTGAGCAATGACTGACCTATTCTTGGGTTAAATGATACACTCTCATGGTCATTACTGGAGTATTTTTCATTTAAAATAATTATCTGTAAAACTGCAAAGAACGTACAAAACTATTAATGCATCATATGTAGAATCCTTGTTCCATCATGAGCAGGGTAGAAGTTCAATGTTAACTCTGCCTTCCCATTCATTGAATGAAATACATTTCAGCATAATAATCCTTATTATAAATACTTTTAAACAAAAATATGTTTTATTGGTATGGTGCTGGTAGTGTGAATGTCATTGGTACATACAAACCAGGAACAATACATACATTCTTTTCATATTATTCTTCCTTTCACTTTATGAACTCGTGCATGGATTCACGCTTGCGTAATGTTAAGCAGTTCCAGTAGACAAGCTTGTTTTTGTTGCGTATTACGTTTGAATTGTAAAGTTTCTATGTCACCCTCAGGGGGCATGAGCCCCGGTTTCAGTCATAACCGATAAAACGGAAAACATTCAAGAATACGAATTTAGTTTCCAAGGTGACATTTTGAAAGCGCTGTACAGAAATTACTCCAATGACAAAACAAATGGCAGTCTCCTTTTTTCTGGTGTTAGCGGCCTTGTAAGTGAATGATTAATACTGTATAATGCAGCTGAACATTTCTGATGTTTCACATCTAGCAAAAAGAATGTATAGCAGCCTCTTAATAGATAGTCCAGATGTGCTCATTCGAAGACAGGTAACTGACAGCATAAATTACCTTCGGCCTGTCAGTTCTTTAGTAGGTTTGGAAGTGCATTGCTGCATCTCACCTTGTAACAATAACTGACCTTTGTGTACAGTAAAAGTACACAGAAGTACATCAGCTTCTCATAAGCCCAGCCCCATGCTGTGCCCCAGGCATAGGTCTTTACTGCACATGTGTGAACTGCTTTGTAAGAAAAGCAGAGAGCAACCAAAATGTTTAAATAAATCTACATAGATTATTTATATATAACACAGTATAGTGGAGCTATAATGACTCCCCACCTATTTAATGCTTCTGGAATCTGGCACCCAAACACTGAAGGAAGATGTTAGTGTGACAGAGGCCCTAGCCTTTATTTTAATCTTGCTGTTTTGTAGCACTACTGTAGATCATATAATCCAGATTCTTTCAGATAAGGACTACTTGAATTCCTTGGTAGACGGGTCTGATACTGATGGCGAAATGTATTAAACTCAGAAAAGGCCGATTTTGCTTTTCCGAGTTTATTTCCATGAGATCTCCGAAGTTTAACCCGTAAATATCACAAGGGGTTTTTTTTTTTTTATTGATATTTACCAACAGAAACTTTCGATCGAGTTTTTCTATCTTGATTTTTCGATGAAAAGCTTTTTGATCCAGTTTTTTGGAACGAATTTGTTTGATGGAAAGGTAGCCATACTTTACATTAGTACATTAGTATTACTGCTATTTTCCATCAAAAAATTAGATCAAAAAGTTTTGGGGGGGTTATTCACTAAAGTCCGAATTGTTGCGTATAGGTGTGAATTTGCCAGATAAAGACAGTCGCAATAGGCTGCTACTGTCGCAGTCGCATCTTTATAATGAGAATATTGTCGTAGTTGTTACTTTCTTATGGCAAAATTGTCGCAACATTAAAAAATTGTCGCGACTTTACAATGGGGAAATTGTAGCAGATTTGCTATGGGAATCCACTGTTTGCAAATTCAACAGTCAAATTCACACCTTAGTGAATAACCCCCACGGTCAGTAAATATCGATTTGAACATATTGAGCGATTTGTACCGCACAAACTGCAAAGATGTTCTTGGGATAAACTCAGAAAAGCGAAATTGGGCTTTTCCAAGTTTACTAAATTTCTCCCTGCCAATAAACAAGGCTAAATGCTGTGTTTTTCTCTGAGAAAGGAATGTAGTGAGACCTTTTTAATGCTCCTCGTGCACATGGACCATTTACTTCACACAAAAAATATCGGTACATTTCTTATATCTCTCAATCATGTCGTCATCTCGATCTTTCTTCTTCCCCTACTGGAAGAACCCGGTAAAAATGAGCAGTGATTGCTTAATCACACTGACAAAGGGTTCTAGAAGAAGATCTCGTCAATAAATTCTGAAGGACTAAATTCCTTAAAATTAATGAAATTAATTAGTAGTGCGGCTACCTTTCCATCAAAAAAATCTCATAGAAAAACTCAATCGAAAAGTTTTGAAAATCGCATTGAAAGTATCGATTGATATTTTTTGATCCGACACCCATTTTTTTTACATTGATAAAACAAGAGAAGGTCGAAATTGACTGTCTTGAGCTTTATAAATTGCACTGTAAGTCTATAGAGAGAAATGTCACCAGAATACTAACAGGAACTCTTGCACTTGACAACTGATCCATGTATTCACTCCAGTATGCCTTGGGAAAATTGTCATTTCAACACATGGTGAATACTCAGGTCATTCATTAAAGAGTGAACTGTTGCATAAATGCCCGAATTTGCATCTTTTCTCGACTTCTCCAATTCTACTTATTTAACAAACTCTGCAATGTGATGAATTTGCGACCAATTCGGATGCTTATGCCAGTCGTGGACTTACGGAGTTCTATGCATCAATTTGCGTGTGCGTGCACAGGTAATTTGGATATTCAGCATGTGATGGAGTCTGTCGAAGGAGCGAATTCTGCAGGGTGTACTGCTCCGAATTCACCTGTTTGCCTTCACCAGATCAGACTGTCGAATTGTGGAGATTGATCGCAGGGCTCTCGTTTTGTGTAAGGTGACCATTCAAAAGTAGCAATGGTGACTGCGACTAAATTAGTCTACTATTAAACATGAACTAGGCACAAGGTGACATGTATGTATGTATGTACGTTTGTATAATTTTATTTATAAAGCAGCACAAGTTTACACAGCGCTGTACAATTCAGCAATACAAGTACACTACAGACATGGGAAAAGTGCATTAAACAATACAAGTAAATTATCACAAAGATACTTCACTTTTAGTGCCGGGTTGTGATTGACACAAGAGGTTGGAGAACAAGGATTAGATTGTGACAATTCAGCCAGTCAGCTAATTTCTCCACATTTAATTGCAATCACTTACTTTTAAATTCCATAGATTTCAAAACTTTGCACGTAGTTGGCAGAATTCAAACCTGCGCAGGGAAACCCCAATGGATTTCTAGTCCATCGCCTTAACCACTCGGCCACAACTACATATAAAAAATAAGTATTTTTCACTTATATACAGTTAGTGAGATATAATGAGACTGATGTCACTGCTTTTCACCGGAGGAATTCTCCTCACCTCACATGACTTCTCATCCTACTATTGTCCAACTGACTACACCACACTACGCATGCAACCACATCTGTCGCTGTCTGCAGCTTCATGAATAACAAGTAAATTTGCGTCTTCCTGATTGAAGTCATATGAACAGACGCAACGCCTCCATGCTAGGCAAATTCGCACTTTGATGAATGACGCCCTTTCAGTGTCTTGTAAAATATGTCAAGTTGTAGAAGTGCAAAAATTCATGTATCTACAGGACAATTCACACTTGGATAAATGTGCTCCTGTTAATTCATCTAATTACTTTAAATAAATATTTTCAATGGTAAACCACATTATTAGTAATTATGCACTAAGAAGAATTTTGCAGCAAATAAGATGTGTTTGCTTCTTCACTGTTGTTGCCAAGTAAGTGATAAGAACAAAACATCCCCTTTCCAGATGCGCATGTTATTGGCTCTATGACATGTTAGCACTGCAGATCTCTCATAAAAACCCAGGTGCATGTTTTTATTAGGCTCAACACATCCTGTTTTGTGATAGTGTCTCTATGGCAATGCAATCTTCAGGAAAAATTTGTTTTGAGACTTAAAAATTGCAGCATCTTGGTTTTCTCATTAGGACTGTCATTTTTTATAATCTAATGTTTGGATCTAAAAATGCTAGCCCTCTTTATAATGTCTCTAGATCCTTACAACAAACCACAAACTGTTAAAATTGCAACAAAAAACCACAAACTGTTAAAATTGCAACAAAAAACCACAAACTGTTTACTTGGGAACTCTAATTTAGTGAAATTTAATAAAGTCGGAAAGACCGCTCTCGGGGGGGGGGGGGGGGAATTCCTCATAGTGCAAAGTGAGGTCCGAATCCTTCATCTCACTTCGTACAGACTGTTATGCGCTCGCTGATGTCCTGCACGCGGACATCAGTGAACGCTTTAAAGGGATTCCAGTCTCGCCGAGACCAAAAGAGTTGCCTCGCCGAGACTGGAATCCCTTTAAAGCTTTCGCTGATGTCCTGCACGTGGACATCATTCTGTGCGAAGTGAGGCGAAGGATCCGGACGTCACTTTGCACTATGGTGAATTCCCCCCTCGGTCTTTCCGCGTTTATCACGTGAGATGTCGAGTTGTTCTCACGAGATTATCACATAGGTGTTTCCAATCTTGATTTTTCAATATTATTTGACAGAAGGGTAGCCATACTTTACATTAGAAGTATGACTACCTTTTTATTTAAAAATCGAGATAGAAAAACTCGCGCATTAATCTCGCGAGAACAACTCGAAACCTCACGCGATAAACTCGAAAAGACCAAGAGCAGTCTTTTCGACTTTATTCAATTTCACCCTAAAGTCAGGCACTAGTAAACCACACGCGTCTAGTGAAGTAAGTGATTAATTACATGGTTATATCCACTGCAAAACTAGTGGGAAGTGAATAGTTTGAATTCAGAGATCTACGTCATTATTACTAGCATAAATTTTTTGTTATTTAGCAAAGCAAGACATTAGGATACCTAATGATAAGCTGCAATGTAAGAATACATAAATTGAAAAACAAGAGAAATTGCTCAGCACAAACACAGGATAAACCCCTGTGAAATATTACCATATTAGATTTTCCTTTCTAAGGGGCAACGTATGTCCTCAAAGGAATTATTTTGACATGTATTGTGAGAAATGGTTGGAGAGGTGTATGCGATAAGTGAACTATTAAATGACCTGGTCCTTACTTTACTTTTACCTACTGGATCAACCCCAACTAGTTACCCATTGTCCACTGAAACCAAAGCTTAACTCACGTTTTGTATTTAACATTTTTATATAGCGCTACTATATTACACAGTGCTTTACTGAGATTCATCATTCACTGCCCCATGGAGCTTACAATCTAATTTCCCTATTCAGTCACACACAGATGTATGTGTTTGGATTGTGGGAGGAAACATACGCAGGTGTGGGAAGAATATACAAACTCCAATGCAGATGAAGTCCAGAGTGGAACTAAACCCAGAACCCAGCGCTACAGGGTAGCAGTGCTAACCATTGAGCCCTTAGGGGGTTATTCACTAAAGTCTGAATTGTTGCGTATAGGTGCGAATTCACCAGATA
>WMED01014687.1:0-13927 GCA_019650415.1 Pipa parva | reverse complement strand
CAGCTTGGGAATAAGTGGTGAACAAAAAAAAAATCGGCTGGTAGTTAAAGGGTTAAAGGTCTATACGGTAATGGGTTTTTGCCACTTTTAACCAGGTAAGCACTTTTCAGCAATAAGAAAGTTCAGAAAGGGGCTTAATAAATATCATTATCAGCGATATTAAATTTTTTTGACCTAATTGAAGGTATATTGATATCGATATATCATAGAAAAATGTTTTGAGTTTTATAAAATATCCTAATATACATCAATATAAACAACTGAACTCTTTTTTTCAGCTATTTTACTACAAACTTCAATTATAAACTGAAATAAATAAATAAAAATTGTATAATTTTCGTATGCACTGAATTCTACACGCATAGATTCAATTTATGATGCAGATGTATGAATTATTGGGTTTTCAAAATAGACGAATTTACAGATTCACAATAATTTAAATAGGTTTACTTTGCAAGGCAGATTTATACAGCTTACAAGCATAAAAAAAGAAGTCCTTCAGGAGTGCAAATTGGGCCTAACACATGGATGTTTTACAAGCCTCTAGGTATACAGAGGGTGCTCAAACTGTCACCAACAATCAACTTAACATAGAATATTGGGGATAGTCTGCAACTCAGACAGCCTATAAAATGTGATTGAAACTATACTAACGGTGAATGACACTTCTCCCAACTCTCTAAATATCACTGATTAAAAGTTATTTTTCAAAGAAGATGGAATGTCGAAAAGTATTCACTGAGTCAGGCAAGATTTAGAATATAGTCCCAGGCATCTCACTCTTTTTGACTGTTTTTTTTTTCCATTCCAGAATGCATTGGTTTCATTTGGATTTCTGTTGAGCGGGAAATGAATGCAAATATATTTAGGTAGATGCGGATTGCATAAGGAATTATTACAGTATGCAAGCACAGTGTATCAATTTAATAATGTTCATCTGCATCAATAAATAATGTTGTTTTGAAACATTTTCTTTGTGCAGTGTGCTTATGTACCAGGTTTGTGGAAGAGATTATGAAGTTAGGCTAAGGAGAGAATTCGGGAACGTAGTAATGGTATATTAAGACACATTTAATAATTAAAGCTGGGGTTTTTAAAGAATGGTTATTTGCTCAGCAGTATTTATCTAAACAAATAATAACAAGGTGCTCGCTATGCGATTGTTGATCATTCTGAAGGACTATTGTCATTTATCTCTTTATTAAAGAGTGGATGGCAATGAAATGAGTAGTTTTAACCATTTCAACACAATAACACATCAGAATAGAGTGACACATCACAGAAAAAGGCAATATTTTTAAGAAATTAACTTTCCTTCATATTCTTGTCATTTCATTCAGAAGAATGGGAAGCTGTTCGTTGTATATCATATTTGGGAAATTGTAAAATAAATGGTATAGCAATGAGTATTGTTTTTCTCTTTTGTAACTGCCAGTTAGTACTTGAACTTCATTGTTTGTGTTCAGCCACTAGCAGACAATAGAAGAGATGCCCCCTAACAGCGAGTGCATAGACATGCATAGAGTCTCCCCATTTCACATTATGTGACTCTTGCCTAGACAAGCCCAAGATTGTTAATGGGAATAGTAGCCTTCACGCTTTACATTTGTGTCTGAGTATATCTAATGATCAATTAGCTCTGTATATGAGTATGAGTGACAGGTACAGAACTTAAAATGCCGGTATCCCTGTCTTCCTGCGGCATATGGTTTATTACTCTAGCTGATTCAGGGCTTGTGCTCAGTTCATGAATTATTTCCAGTTTGTGAGTTTTTCTTATTGCTGTTTGGAAATTTGTGCTTGTATTTTTAGTGTTTTTTAGTGTTTTTTTCAAAGAAAACACCTGCCAGTTCAAAGCAATCTTCCAAGCCATTGCCTTTATTTAGCTGTCCTGCATCTTACATTACATATTCAAGGTGGTTCTACAGTTATGTCATCCAGATAAAAATATATTCTAAGTTCTTTTATGTACAAAACATGCTTCATTTCCAACTGAGATACTCACTGCCTCATATTGTACATTATCCTGACCACATCCTTGCGTTCTAATTTGTCTTCTGTGTTTTTTATGTATGATCTCCTTACATAGTGTGTGTTGGGTTCTAATTCCTTCTATTGCAAACTGTATCTAGATCAAGGGGGGAATTCACCATAGTGCGAAGTGAGGTCCGGATCCTTCGCATCACTTCGCACATGCTGTTATGCGCTAAGATTCCAGTCTTAGCGAGGTGACTTGAGTGGTCTCGCCGAGACTGGAATCCCTTTAAAACATTCGCTGATGTCAGCGTGCAGGACATCAGCGAGCGCATAACAGTTTGTGCAAAGTGAGCCGAACGATTCGGACCTCACTTCGCACTATGGTGAATTCCTCCCCAAGTGTTCTTACAGGGGGTTCTCTTTTTGGATGAAATTTATTAAACTCGAAAAGGCTTATTTCACCCTTTTTCAGTTTATTCCCTGTAGATCTTGACTGTTTGATTGGTAAAAATCAATTGATATATTTCAATCGATTTTTACTAATTGAAACTTTTCGATCAAGTTTTTTTGATTGGATTTTTTGATGGAAAGGTAGCCATACTACTAATGTAAAGTATGGCTACCTTTTCCATAGAAAAATCCGGCCTTTTCAAGTTTAGTAAATTTCACCCTTGAATTCTTGTCTGACATTAGGGATTGCAGAATTGTATCTCTCTATTAATGACTTGTCTCCTGTATCACTAAGTGCTGAAAAATGGATAGATTTTGCTGTACCAAAAAGTGGTAGTGGGGGTTGCCATGCTCAGTTGTTCTAGGCTTGTGTCTGGCCAATCAGATAAGGGATTGAGGCTCCTTTAGCAATGGAAGATTGAGTGCATCAGTAAAAGGAGCGACATTCTGCTTATCTTCTGTCATGTTTGTTGCTTCAAATTTAGGCATCTACCACGGTAATGAGGTAGTTTGCTACAAGAATAAACCAAAATCATGTGTTTGTTTAAATTTAAATCTTCTGTGCTGTATTGTATGTTTTAACATCCACGCATTTTTATATGGCTAAATGGCTAAGTATATGATGATAAAGCAAATAAATTCTGGGTTGAAATCATAAAAGAAACCTGGGATGAAAAAGATAAAGACGTGTCCATTTTAAAAATTCCTTTTTCCTTGTTCTCCATTATTTTTCATTTCTACCATACAAAATCTGTACTATTTCTGTTGAATTACCCTTTGCCTCTTTAAATGTTCAGCAGGCCATACTTTTGTTTTTTCGGTTTAATGAATAAATACTATGGATATGTAAATGACTGTACTTTAGGCAGTAATGTATTGTTTCCCAGTGAAATGCTAATGTTTTTTTAACTACGACTGCTGCTCAGTTACACGCAGCACCTTTCTCTAATCCCATATGTAGCATGTTTATTAGATGTAATATTTTATTTCTTGGACTCAGTGCCTGACACTATCATTTCGTTCTTATTTCAATAAAAATGATCTTCCTCCTTTTGGTTCTGACAGAAGCTAATGGGTTTCTTTATCACAAGAGAAAGTTGGAGAGGTGCTTCTTTGAGAGACAAAATGAACTGTATAAATTTGAAACATAATTCAATTTATGGCATAGACTCTTGTTCTAATAAAGTAACTTCCAGATATTACATTTAAGAATCTATAATCTGTGTTGTACACATATAAAAATGCAGGAAATAAACCATGGAAAAGCATGAAAAATGGGAACGTTTTCTTTTTGTCAGAATTCTGAAGATTTTAAAAATTTAAAAAAAATTAAAAAAATGAGGCGATACATAATGACTCCACTGGAGATCAGAAAAATAATCGTCAGTACTCCATATATTATGAATGAAAGACATACTAATTCACAATAAGACAAAATGTAAGGCATTGGCACAAAGTCGACACTGACACATAGTTGTACATTCCTAAAATCTAGCGACTCAGGGGTACTTATTAAGTGCATTGCAGAAAAAAATTGCGCAAATGGATTTTTCTATAATCACTTAGTTGTTTCATTTACCTAAATAGGTACACTAAAATAAATTAATTCAAAAATTGCTAGGACATATTCAAACATTTAAATGTTCACTCAATAAAACCCCCAAAAACTCTTCATTTAAAAGTGTAATTAATGAACATGTCCTTGCTTAGTTTCCAAGCCAGCTCATCCTGCTGTAACTAGAAGTAAAGCTTAGATCTTCAAATTAGTTTTCCACACGCCATTGTTGATAATTGTTGATGATAAAGCTGGTTCAATATTGGCAATATATCGATCAAGCTATTTTTTGCTTATTTATAAAGCCACTCTGTTGATTTTTTTTTTTCACCCAAAACTGATCACCTGCTTTAGACTGGAGAAAACCAATTATTTCCCGTGGAGTTGGTTCAGTCATTTAGGTAGAGTCAGATTAGTTTGCGCACGTCAGAAAACAACATAGATATTGATCTTAAATGGAAAAGGAACCTCACTGAAAACACTTCAAAGTGTGACAGTTCCGACAGATCAGTATTTATCAATCTTTTTAAATGGGAAATTTTTTATCTGTCCTTTATAAATTGGTGGATTAAAAAAGTCCCAAAAAATTGAAAAATAATGATGAAAAGCATCGAACAGGCAAAAAAATTGAAAGGGTTGAAATGATCTTTATACATTTTCCCCCTTAGAATTCACTATATTATGGTAGAACCCTACACATACCCTTTGGGGGTAATTCACCAAAGAGCGAACTTATCCTGCGATCGTTCACTTCAGTACGCATATCCTGTTATGCGCTCGCTGATGTCCTGCAAACATCAGCAAACACTTTAAAGGGATTCCAGTCTCGCAAGGCGTCTCGAGTAGAGCCTCGTGAGCTTCGCCAACACTGGAATCCCTTTAAAGCGTTCGCTGATGTCCGCGTGCAGGACATCAGCGAGCGCATAACAGGATATGCATAATGAAGTGAACGATCGCAGGGTAAGTTCACTCTTTGGTGAATTATCCCCTTTGTCCATTGTGTTCAAACAATTCACAACACATATACTCTTCACCAAGATGATGTTGAAAATTTTAATCAATTATGATTTTTTTTCTATGATTAAAAAATTATTTTATTATTATTCATAGCTTAGAAAGTTATTCTGTCCCAAAGTGATGTCTGAACACTTTAATAATTGCCAGTAAGTACTTGAACAGCATGTTAATTGTCAGTCAGCATCAAAGTTTATGGTGCAGAATTAGCCAATCTCCCTTTCCAAACTTGAATAAATGATTTTTTTCAGCATACAATATTATTTCTTATTAATTGATAAATCAATTAAAGTCTTTGACATGAGAATAAAATCATAAAACCTATTTTATTATTCAGAATGGTTTTGTATTCAAGGTATTTCCATTTTCATTCCTCTAACTACTGCTATTTTCTAGTTTAATTCCATTTTACAAAGAGAACCACCAGAGAAAATGCCATTCAGACTTTTCACAAAGCACTCTTTAGACCTTATTGAATATGCAGAAATATTTGGGGCTTCAGTTCACAAAAAATATTTTATAAAACAAGAACAAGTCTAGCGAGAAGTTGATAAATTCGTTGGACAATTGGATTATCTTAGGTATGAAATTAGACTGGCAAATTTATTTTTGTAACATTGGAAATAAGCATGTAAAGAGGAAAAAAGTATAATGATAAATAAAATGTTTGGCATAAGAAATGAGAAAGTGGTTAAGCAGTTTTAGGGGGTTATTCACTAAAGTCTGAATTGTTGCGAATAGGTGCAAATTCTCCAGATAAAGACAGTCGCAATAGGCTGCTACTGTCGCAGTCGTGTCTTTATAATGAAAATATTGTCACAGTCACAACTTTATAATGGGAAAATTGTCACAATATTAACTTTAAAAAATTGTTGCGACTTTACAATGGGGAAATTGTAGCAGATTTACTATGGGAATCCGCTGTTTGTGAATTTGACAGTTGAATTCACACCTTAGTGAATAACCCCATGTTCTCTAAGACTTTTATAGATTCTCAAGTTGATCCCTATTGGTCTCCTCTTTATCTGTTTATCTAATGTTAGGTAGATTAATTTCCTATGTGCAGGTGAAATCTGGGAATAAATAAATTAATGTTAGCTATGGTAGAATCAGTCCTTTGCTCCCTTAAACTGTTTTTATGTATAAAGCAATATGCATGTACAGTTATACATTGATATTAATTTACTTACTATATATATTATATATTAAATGAATATTGCTACCTATCTATGTATCTATCTATCTTACCTACCTTATAAAAAAAAATATATATATATATATTGTAAGCAAATCTTTGGGAGAGTTACGGATGGAGTGTATGTGCCACTTAGACTCCTGTCAACTCTGGCATAAAACCCTGGGAATAGTCAAGACTGACAGAGTTAACTGTCAGTGATCTTGTTTAAACTGGAGTTTGGGTCCAGGGTTTAGGAGTGGCTGAAGAGTTTTTGAGTGGGAAGGCCACTCCTACACTCCATCCCAGGTTTTCTAATTTAGTGCACCTGTGTTTAGAAGGTAAAAAGCACAAGCTTAGAGAGAGAGGGAGTCTCTCTGTATGTGTCAGTCTGTGCTGAGGTGTGGTTGGACTGGAAAGACCACTGGGACTCTAAGGAGTGGGATTTATGGACAAAGATTTCTATTTGTGACAAAACTCTGAAAATACTTCTGCTATTATTTTGATGTTTATTGTTTTGCCAAGCCAGGCTGGAATTTTCTGTTATAGTTTTCTGTAAATAAATACGAATCCTCAGGAAAGAATCTATTTGTACTTCGTTATTGAACAAGATGACCACAAACAGTTGAATGGAATCCCTACAATATATACTGTATATATATATATATATATATATATATATATATATATATGGGGCCAAGATCTGCCCCTTTCTCTCATGCCACTGCTAACACCCTCATACATGCTCTCATAATATCCCGCTTGGACTACTGCAGTATTCTTCTATCTAGCCTTCCAGTTTCCAGCCTCTCCTCACTCCAGTCTATTCTAAATTCTGCTGCCAGAATTATATCCCTCTCACCCCAGAAGGGACAGCCATTCTCCCAATCTCTCTCTGCTCCATGGCTCCCTGTAAACAAACAAATAATTTACAGTGTTCTCCCACTGACATTTAAGGTACTTCACTTTGTTGCTCCTCCCTACATTTCATCACTCATATGCAAGTACATTC
The DNA here is from genome assembly GCA_019650415.1 of Pipa parva. Lineage (NCBI taxonomy): Eukaryota > Metazoa > Chordata > Amphibia > Anura > Pipidae > Pipa > Pipa parva. Next base: position 6,745 of record WMED01014687.1, on the reverse strand, counting down.
CTCAAAATCAACTGTGCTCCTCCCAAAGTAACCAGCTGTGCATGTCACACACCAATACAGCCCTTTCTCATCTTAAACCCTTCTCTCTTTCTGCCCCATACATATGGAATTCTATACCCCTTTATCTTTGCCAGGTACATTCCCTCTCCAATTTTAAAACCAAACTGAAATCCTTCCTTATGGAGCACTAGCACTGTATATACTGTATGTGTATATCTTATTTTTTCCTTAGTTATGCTTATTATATGTCCTTATTGACCAATATTGCAACACATTGTTATTAGCACAAATTACCCTCTATCTGTGTTTGCAATGTCTTCCTTCCACCTAGATTGTAAGCTCTACAGGGCGGGGACCCCCAACCTCTTGTGTCAACCACAACCTGGTACTTAAAGTTTTGTATCCTTGTGATATTTTACTTGTATTGTATAATGCACTTTTCCAGTGTCTGTACTAAATTTATATTGTTAATTGTAAAGCGCTGTGTAAATTTGTGGTGCTTTATAAATAAAACTGTACATGCATACATACAAAATCTATTATTAGCCTTTCCAAACATAGAAATACTATACATTTTCTGAGATTTTAGCTGGGAGTATCAACTTCAAGCTTATGGGGATAATTCAGCAAAGTCCGAAGTCACCTCGTGATCCTTCGATTCACCTCGGCAAAATTGTTGCGAGCTCGCTTCTGTCCTACAGGTGGACATCAGCGAACACTTTAAAGCTATTCCACTCTTGACGAGGCGACTCGAGTGGTCGCGAGGTGAGGTAAATGGTGAGGTGAGGATTTGACTCCAGTACCTTTAAAGCGTTCACTGATGTGCACTTGTAGGACAGAAGCAAGCTCACAACAATTTTGCCGAGGTGAATCGAAGGATCGCGAGCTGACTTCGGACTTTGCTGAATTACCCCCTAAATTGGGAAGATCCACATGGTACTGTCTATGTGGCATTTATGCTTAAAGTGTCATGGTGTGATCTGATCTGGGATTTATGTTGTTCCTATGTCCCAAATATGATAAACATAGTTATTTCTTGTACTCAAGCAGTCCAATTATATTTTAATAAATTATTTGTTTGCCTGTTAACACATTCTACATTCCCAAAAGACATTAAATATCCTACACTGTAGTGAATTAACCTTACATCCTTACACTGATATTGCTGCATTTACAGGATGATAACATCACATTTTTTTCTATATCAACATTAAAAAAACTTTAATTTTAAAACTACACTACTTTCTTTAAAGGACCAGTAACACCAATAAAATAAAAATTCCTGTTTGGATTTGCATAGTAGTTATTCAAATACAGCTCTTATAAAAATGTTATCTTTGAATTTAAATTCATGAATTGCATTTCTTTCTGTCTGTTCTTATCTTTACCGATAGCAGCCATGTTGTTAAACAGACTTCACCCAGCCACATTTTTTTCTATGGTGCTTGTACATAAAGCATATGCAGAAAGTGTGCCCTATAACCTGATTTTTAAAGCTAAATATCTTAATTTCTATACACAATTTAGATTTTTTTTTTTGGAAGCACAAGTTGAATATATAGTAACTATAATTGCATTTGAGGCATATTCAATTTTTGATGTTACTATTATTTTAATGATATACTAGGTATACTAAAAGGAACCTACAGACAGTAAGCATACTAAAAAAAAGCAACGACATCAGGCTACTGATACATTATCTAATTATACCATCAGAGGAATCCCTTGGTCCATACTGAGTATAATTTATAAAGCATTCCCTTACTGCAGGGAATATGTGACAGTCATAAGGGTATAGTATTTTGGTCAGATATTGAATATGAATATGATTTGATAATTATTATTATAGATTGCATATTTTACAAAGGCATAGACCTATTTGAAAAGATGCGCAAACCCAGAATTTATAATAAGCACTGAGGGTTTTTTTTTTTCGGATTTGATTATTTTTTTATACTTTTGATTTTTCTATATCACTAGTTGGACATGTAAATTAATCATTTGCATTCCTTTTAAATGCCAGGTTAGCATCATCATATGAAATAGCAAATTATGTACTGAGACAGTGAATTCTGATTGCAATCACAAGGCAGGATAGAATGAGTATATTACCAAGGTGACAGGTGCAGTTAATGGTCCTCATTTTTTTCCTGCAGAGGTCATTTTGGCTGATGCCAGCTGAATATTGTAACCTATTTGACATTTTAATGTTAGTTTTTTTTATGCAGATGCAAGCTCCTATTGAAAATATAAAATAACAATTAACACAGCTTACTATAGTTTTATCTATAGTTATGAGCTTGATCGTGTCTGTTTTTTCCTCTTCAGTGTAATCCGTAGGTGATAACATTCACTAATGTCTGTACAGGAGTAAGCATTTGCTATATTTAACCACTAAAAAGGAATAAATGTATTAATTATGATGCAAGACATCTGTCAATGGGTGAAAATGATAAAGCCAATAATGATCACCAGATGTTTTACCTGTATAAAACATTAATAATAATAACGATCATGATGAAAAGTATCTGGTAAAACAGCACAAATGGTAACAGATTAATTACTAATGCTTTATAAATAGACTTGTCAGCTGGCTGGTCAGTTGGCAGAGGTAAAATGCACCTAAATGTTCACAGTTTAGATTTTATCATCTTTATTATTAGGGCTAATCTCAGTGAAAAGTTATATATTTAGAACATATTCAGAGTATGGTGCACTAATCACATTTCCAGTTAGTTCCAGTGTTCTTTTTATAGCTCAGAATCTTAGGTTCAAAGACTTATTCACACATTAAGTCACACCCACTACCTGACCACACCCCTATGTACAAACAATCACAGTCTAAATTATGCAGTAAACTGAAGTGCTTTATCAATTGACTCATAATAATAATTTAATTTAAAGTGAAATCACAAATGTCAAGTTCAAAATGTAAATATTAAAAATATTTATTATTATAGAGTTTTTTCCCCTTATTACATCCCTGAACAAGAAAGAGATACCCCTCAATCTGACCACCACATCAGTAGGTATTTGTATTGCAATACCTAAATAATACATTGAAAAACTCTTTGATAAATATCTTAAATTAAATAAAAAGTAAATGACTTTCATCATATTTTTAGGGAGTCAACAATAGTGTCCAACCACTCTGCCTTAATTGCTTCCCCTACCACCAGCCTTGCAGCATCTGAGCTCCCTACATCATAAAAATGTTTTTGGGAAAGGGCAATGCTGTGTGTGGGGGGAGGATGGGAGAAATATATGTGTGCTAAATATACACTAGATTACATATGTAATGAAATGGTCCATATATCAATACAGTAAACTATATTCATATTATATGCAGTTAATATGTTTATTATCATGATGCGATCTAGTGGGCCTCCCAGCTAGTATTACACAATAAGCATGCTCTGTGTTAATTCATTAGGTCATGTGACAAAAGTTAAATAAAACTGTACCTGATAGTATTCATTTCACCAGACAGGAATAGGGATAGGAGCTGTGAGCTAAAGATTCTGAGGTCCTCATTGTCAAAAGGGTGAATTCACCTCACCAGAATTCATGTTGCATTGCCAAAATAGAGGCAAATTAACTTCTCACTATTGACTAAGTTGACAATACTCTTGTCAAACAAGTGGACATCAGTGATTGCTGTCACATGCATAGTCAGCTGGATAGAAGTAGGATGAGAAGTCATGATTAGTGAGGCAAATTCAACAAGTGAAGAGCAGTGACGTCAGTCTCACACTGTCCTGCTAATTGTGTTCTGTGAATATTTTATCTATTTCTGTGTCACCTTGCCCTAAGTCATGTTGTAATTTTGCAGTTGCCATTGTCACTTTTGAATAACTAGTCAACTTACACAACACTGGTGTCACAAGCTGGTACCCTCACTGGAAAGGAGGAGTATGAGATGGTGACAGGAAGAAGACACCACAGGGGACTTGGTGCTAGCAACCACCAGGGAGCGGAGTCTAAGCCACTGCTGGTGGTCACCCAGAGCTCCCACAAGGAAGTTAGGACTGCTCTGTAGGCAGTGTCTCCAGTTTGTGACCCCTAGGGGTTGCTGTCCTCAGATGGTGTAGCCAAAACAAATTGGCAGAAAGAGTAGTTGTTATCCAGGCAGAGGTCCTGGCAGGATAGCAAATGGGCAGAGACAGTAAACAAAGCTATGGTCGGGGCACACAGAATCCAGGCAAGGTCAGAGTATAGGCTATGGTCATACACAGGAAATAGAGCAAAGTATATAGCACCCAGGAGCAGAACTAGCCCTATAATCGGGCACAGAACTTCTGACAGACTTCTTTATATAGAAAAGGAGTCTGTCACATGATCACTCCAACCGTGTCATAAGCGTGTGACCATTTCATTGCACGCTCATGACATCAGAGCACACGTGACACAGTCACTGAGAAGAAGCCATGGCATTCCCAGTGCCAGAGAGAGACTGGCGCTGGAGTGATGAGGGGCGGTAAGTAGATCTCCTAACAACTGGAGCCCTGCCACCATCCCCCCAATTCACTACTTTGAAATGGCAAAGTCAAATAGGTGAATTTGGAGGAATTCACCTAGTCGCATTCACACCTTTGACGCACTTCACATCTTAGTCAATAGTGGAAGTACCTGTGAACGCAAACATAAAGAGATGCGAACAGCTCTGTAAGTTTGCAAACAATCATAGATGCCTGAATTTGTTGCATATTTGCCACTTTGCAGAGTTTATTTAATAAGTTAACATGGGGAAGTGACAAATAGATGTGAATTTAGAGCTGTACGCAACTATCTAGACTTTTGACAATATGGCCCTAATACTCCTGATAGAGGCTGCCCTCCTGGTGGAAAATATAAAGGCTTTTGGATGAAAGTATCCAAGTGTCCATCGGCTATTAGAGAGCAGTAGTGTTAATCTTGTGATAAAGTTTACTAGAGAATAATGGGTAGATGGCTACATAGACAGATGTTTTTAAAAAGAATTCTTACTGTTATTCAGTTATTACCTGCTTTTACCACAGATACCAACCTGATAAGCAATGATCTATCCTGAGGGGAAAAGATGGCCTGAAAAACACTCCATTTAAATACTGCTGACACTCTGAGAAAATTCTGTGGGGGATTATGGGTAGAGGTATTGATAGAGTTTTAATGCTGCAAGCATACATTCACAATTGTTAACAAATTATGTCTCTGCTGTTTTGTTTGTGTCCTCCTTAGTAACCGGGACAACGGGCAACACATACAAACTGGTTCTTAGATTGCCATTTTAAGTTAACATATAACAGTTTGGCATTTTCCTAGGACTATTGGTCAACTTGATTATTGTGATGAAATTGCTCCAATGTGGAGCAGGAATGCTAGCTGTGATCCAGCTATAGCATGGGATGCAAAACTGCAAAACATTTGTGCTTCCTACCACTATATTAGTGAATCAATGATTCTATTTGACCTTGCAATAGGAAAACAAGCCAGTTTTAGGAAAAGTATTATTGAGGCATTCGTTGAAAAATAGTAACACATTTCTGTGTATATTGATATGACATCTTTTATGTTATTAAGCAAATGACCTTGTTCTCATTGATTTCAGAGATATTCATGAATGATAATGTTTTTATCTGTTAGGTTCATTTTTAATATGGTTTATTTTCTTCTTTCTTCCTTCCTTTTTTTGTTGCTGTAAATTCCTTTTCTCAAGGACCAGGGTCAGGAAGAATCCACCCCAAGGGTAGTTGGAGGGAAGGAGAATAACAAGTCATGTTTGTGCCTTGGGACCACTGTATTGTTCACATCTTCTATAATCATCAGAGCAGCACTCGGCAGGCTGAGTAATTTACATAATACTATCCTGACACGTTTACTTGAGCTATCCATCACTACATGGATAGTGTTTTCTATCTTCTGTCATACCTTCCACTCTGTCCATGTCCCTTTCATTTTCATTGTGTCCTTTATTTATCTGCCTACTCAAAACGATGGATTAATTTATTTAGGTTATGCAGTGTCGATAAATAATTTTGCTTAGGAAATAGATTTTAGTCATTTGTATAGAACTGTTTTGCCATGAAATCAAGGATTAGAATGACCACATACATATGCATTCCCCATGGAAAACAGATAACCTTATTCTGTTTCATTTGCTTTTGTTGTACATAAACTGTATTTCACACATATGTAATGGTAGTTCAAATGATATGATATTGTTATATTGTCATGTGCAGTTTAACTTAATACTCATATAAGAATTTTTTTATATATATATATATATATATTGTGTGATAATGCTTATATAATATATATACCATAAATAGATATTATATTGCACAGAAAAGCGCTATATAAAATGGACAATGTCTATCTTTGTGATATAGCATTATCTTACAATCTAAATTTAATGGGGGAGTTTTATATTATGTAAATATATAACTTAATTTTGGAATTATATAGAATGGTAATGATAAGATTATCTAAAGATATTTGGGTAGGAGACAGACATTTTGTAAATAAGACAAGGAACAGGAAGGGGAAAAAAATGAAATTTTACCTCTGCATAAATTCTTGGTAAGCTTTGGACACACACCTATAGGAAAGCTTCAAAAGGGCAAAAGGTGGTAATAACATTAATTAGTATAATTCATGGATACATTTAGAAGAAATTATTGATAAACTGCATATGTTCATTTCATACCACTACAGTGCCTACAAGTAGTATTCAACCCCCTGCAGATTTAGCAGGTTTGATAAGATG
>WMED01014686.1:0-13927 GCA_019650415.1 Pipa parva | reverse complement strand
CTCACTTCGGAAGATAGTGAATTCCCCCCTAAATATTGAAAACTAGTCTTGTTTTTTATGCCTGTACATATCAGATAATTAGCCTGGTTTTATAAATAATATATTCCAGTTTTCTCCATTTTGTCAGTCCTAGTTTCCATGGGCTGGATAAGTTTACCTAAATTACCTAAAAGAAAAAAAAAGTGCTGTAAGAGAATAACAAGTTCCAATTTAGATTTCGATGTTAAGATCTATGAGAAACTCATTTTCGTTCCTTTTGTTTATTGTTTTTTAATCTTTACAGCATAACATAACATTTGGTAAAATATGCAGTAGAAAATGTCATCCAAATGTATAACTTGAATTGAATACACTTCTCTAATCAAATATTAATTTTAAGTCTTTTGTAATTAAAAAATAACATATTTTACCTAAAAGTGGCAATGCATAATTCATCAGAAGAACAAATATATAACATTAAATAGAAAGTTTAAAACTCTCTTTAAATTCTGAATTATTGAAATCCAGATGTATTATTTGGTTTATAGACACAAGGTTGTAATTTTGATTTAAAGACCTGTGTTTTTAGTATTTTGTAATGCTAAAATATATATGTTCAGTTATTATTATTGCCCACTTGTTATTAACATGTATTATGTTAAAAAGTACTATCTCTAGTCTAAACAGTAGATAACTATATAAATAGTGATCATATTTGTTCCTCTGTTACAAAGCTCAGCATAGTGTGTCAACAGCAAATGTATTGATGGTATTCTGTGGTTGATTACATTATTTGTAAAGTTTAGTGATTTTATGATCACTTACATAAGCTGTAAGTTTCTTTTTTTTGTTGGTTTTGATCCATCAAATTTAAGTTGGATACAAAGGAGAAAGATCTACAAAAATAAGTTTAGAGTTGCTGGAGCCAACAATCTGCAAGGAAGGGCTTTGGCTGGGTAAAGTTGGAAGTACACTCCAGGCCTTTAGAAACCTGGGACATACTATCATATTGAAGCAGTGTCTTTAGTTTCATTCCTTGGAAAGATGACTTTTGTTGTAAAGCCCCATTTGCCATATATTCCTTAGTCTGAAACTGAAGAAAACCATTTTGAGCTGCAGAGTATAAGATAAATTATTTTATACATTGAAGGTCTTTACATCTTGTTGGATCACAGAGGGCTTGTAGCAGACAGTATGGAATCCTACATCTTGGAGTAAAGCATGTTGATTATATGATTGAACAGGTAGCAATGAAGAGTCCTATCAACTTTGAAAATCAATTAGTTCTACCAATATATGATTCAATGTAAATTGCTTTTGGTAATATTCCTGCCAAATATTTTCTACAAATTCATCTTTCAAATGTTATGCTACTCAATTAAGGATATCCTGTATACAGAAGCAATTTTATCACCAGAGAAATATGTTTGTTTAAATTTTAAACCAATCTGTATTTTCTTTAGTAAACTAATTTTAGAATTAAGAACTGATTTAATGATTAAAATATTATACTACGTTTTGTGCTTTGTATCGGGGATGATTTTCCTGCCCCTTCTTTACTAACACAATGGTGCTATCCCCCTTTATGTCTGAGATACAGTTTTGAAGGTACATATACCCTTCCACAACATATATTTGCACCACAATATTTTAGACATTCCATATATTTTGGTCAGTCCCTGGTACATTCTATAAAAAGCCTCTTATCCCCTGCAGTAATGCCCCTACCACACCCCTCAGACAACATTTATGATAAATTTGCCAGGATGTGGGAGGAGGCCAAGGGGGTAATTCACCATTGTGCGAAGTGAGCCAAAGAATTCGGAGCTCACTTCGCACAATGGTGAATTCCCCCCCAAGTACAGATACTGTAGTGGAGGCATCAGAAAAGCCCCCAGCACCATATGAAAATATCACATAAGTTATAAGTTCTATTAAATAATGCATGTCAATCAAACAAATAGGTAACAATTTCACTGCATTCATAGCTCACAATGCTTTAGGCATGGATTCTAGATGCAGTCTTGCAAAAGTGAAAATGTATCATGCTGCTTCAAGGAACATAGTGTATCACTGACACACAGGAGCTTTTCTGTAACTAAAATGGAAAGGTTCTGTAAATCTTGGCTCCCATGACTGCACATCTGCTGACTTCAAAATCAGAGCATTTGTTGTAAGAATATCACTTCCTCCTGAGGCTTTTTTTAAAGATCCAGTTTTGATACCGCATACAAGGCACTCTTGGATCTCACAGCTTCATGTGTTTGTACAGTATATTGTTATTCTGTAGAAAACCACAGTATTACTTGTAGTAATTTAAATGAACATTCAGAATCTTTACACAAAGTAACAGTTTGAGAAAGATACATACAAAGAGGTTCATCATGAACACATTTACTGAAAAATCCTTATTTTTTTTCTGGTAAGAGAAATGTGCTCCCTGCAAAATCACAGGACAGTCATTCAAGCATTAAAAAGCATGAATAATAATACAATGATGTTTTGAACATAAAAAAAATACTATCACCTTCTACACATGATATAAATGTGTGAATTATATAATTCTATATTTAAAAACATGACAATCTACATTTGTTTGATAAATATATTAAAATAAAATGGTTTACCTTAGTAACCGTTTCCTAGTAACTGAGCATTATTTAATAGTTGTTACAAACGTAATATTTTATTCAATTTGTTCAAATTACTTTAACTGTACACAAGTCTAGTCTACATACTACTGTATATTTTGTATTTTATTTATAAAGAATGCTGCTTATAAGAAACAATTTTAATTGCAAACGTTTACAATGCAAATTCCAGATTTAGACATATGAAATGAAACAGAAATATCAACTAATCTTTAATGAAACCAATTTATAGCTGTTTTTTTTTTTTTTTCACGGAAAGGCAGAAAATATAAAATACACTACAGTGCATGACTTGATTGCTGGTCCTTGTCATTGCAGACTAAATAAAATGTAATTAAAGGGCTGTTACAACCTGATCTGTGGAAGAAAAGCAAGTTCTTCTTTTCTTTAAGTGTTGAGATTGCAGAAGGTTAACAGATAAAGGTCCAATAAGGACCTTTATTATCACAATTACAGCAGAGATTTCAACTTAGTATACTTGGCCCAAGGGAGCAGTCAGATAATTTAACATGAAATAGCAATGAAAACTCATAATAGTACAGTACACTAGAAATGGTTTTCAGGGGAATTTAAAAAAATAAAATTGGCTAATATTTACACTTTTAACATTGCATACTTTTCCGCATCTCTAAGAAGAAATATGTTCCCAAAAACAATGAACAGTGTAGCTTATTCAATGTAAAATAGCTTTATTACAATTCTATGAAATAACAAAAAGAACAACATGAAAAGAAATTCACAAACACAACTCTAAACTTCAATGTTGATTATGTAAAACTACACCAGTAGGTTAATCCCATATGAAATCTTGCAAATTACCACATCATTGGTTTTGGAAATATTTTTAAAGCTGCAGTACTGAGTATTACAATTTTCAGATTTAATTGTATGTAAAACCTTAAGAATTTCATTGGTTTAGGCCAGGGGTCGGCAATCTTTGTAGAGGAGGGAGCCATTTCACTCCCTCCTCCACCATTGAAAAAGTCTTCCGGAGACGCAAAGGAGGAGGAGCGCCTATGCTCCCGATCACATGACCTTTGACGTCCCATCACAAGAGACGTCAAAGGCCATGGGCGGGTGGGAGGTCAGCTAGCTCGAAGCCTCATTTCGTGGCTAAAGAGCCAAATGTGGCTTGCGAGCCACGGTTTGCCAACTGCTGGGTTATGCAAATCTTCTCCTCTACTTTTCTGAAATTCCAAAAATATATTTCAAAGTTGTCAATAGGTCATGTTTTTGTGTTATTTATGTAGCAGATGTCACAAAGTTCATTTGACACAACTGAAATGTGTTAATAGTAGTTTATCCATAGGGTGTAAGGTTTCAGTACCGTGATGTAGAGGAGATGGAGATCACTGGTATGAACCACACTGAACTTGGCACTAGCTGTCCTTAGGGCGCGGAGTTTAAGATACTCTCTGGTCTTCACCTTTAACCCCCACAAGGGGGTACTGGACTCTGCTGCTGAGCGTACCCAGGTCGCGGCCCCTAAGTCAGCTGTTCAGTGGTGGTAATGGAACTGACCCAAGTACAGGACACTGGACACAGACTTTTGTACAGGACTCAGGACACTGGACACAGGACTTCGGCACTGACTAGAGTAACAGGAACAGCACACAGATGCAGACAATAGGCAGCAATAACAGGTACCTAATATAACAGAAATCGCTTTAGGTACTTTAATAATCACTAGCCCACAATACTAAGTTTGTATTTTAAATTCAGGCACCATAGCTGGAGCGCATCTGCCTTATATATGCTTATATGAAAAGCATTGACCAACCTAGGGGCATGTACGTCAGTGGCATCAATCCATGAATTCTCTTCAGGACCATACCCCTTCAAGCTGACAATATACTGAAGCTTTCGATGAGATACTCGAGAATCCAAGACCTTTCCAGTCTCATATTCTTCTTGACCATATACAAGGACAGGACCAGGCGACGGAGTACTGGAAGAAAACTGATTTTGTACAAAAGGTTTAAGCAGAGAAACATGGAAGGAGTTAGGAATGCGGAGGCTACTGGGTAGTGTAAGCTTTACAGACACAGGGTTAATGATGCTTTGAATAGGATACGGACCAATAAACTTAGGACCTAATTTGCCAGAGGGCAACTTGATGCGAATATTCCTAGTGGATAACCAGACTTTATCTCCCACCTTATAATTAGGACCAGGACGTCTCCTACGATAAGCTTGGGACTTTTGCAAGTCTTTAGCCTTTTCCAGACTTGCTTGAAATGTCTGCCAAATAGAGGAAAAAGATTACAAATCTGAGTTCACAGCTGGAACAGAAGTAGGAGGAAGAGAGAAAGGAAAAGCCTTCACGTCATGTCCATATACACAGAAGAAAGGGGAGACTTGTGAGGAGGAATGGACAGCATTGTTATGAGAAAATTCAGCCCATGGGATGAGGTCTGATCAATTGTCTTGGGTCTTGGTCACAAAACAACAAAGAAATTGTTCTAAGATTTGGTCAGTCCTCTCGGAACTACCATTGGATTGAGGATGATAGGCCGAGGAAAAATGCAGGTAGACTCCCAGAGCTAGATGAAAGGCTCTCCAAAAACATGAAATAAACTGTGAGCCCCTGTCAGAAATTCTCTCCTGTGGGATACCATGGAGACGGAAAATATGAGTAATAAAGACCTGAATGAGTTCTTTGGCAGTAGGAAGTGTCTGTATAGGAATGAAATGAGACATTTTGCTGAACCGGTCTGTACCTACCCATATACAGGTATTACCTTTGGAAGGAGGAAGATCCACTATGAAATCCATGGCTATATGCGTCCATGGAAGGCTTGGAACAGGTAAGGAAAGAAGTTGGCCAGAAGGAGCTGCATGTGAAGATTTAGATTGGGAACACACCTGGCAAGCAGCTACAAAATCCTTAACATCTTGAGACATATTAGGCAACCATACACTCCTGGAAAGCAAATTTAAAGTCTTGGCAACTGCCGGATGACCCGCTTGTTTGGAAGAATGAACCAGAGATAAGATATCAGAACGACAGTCAGGAGGTACAAAAAGTATCCCTGGAGGAGTCTCGGGAGAAGCAGAGTCTTGTACATACTTTAACTGGGCAAGAGAAACTGGAGTTATGGCAGCTAAAAACTTCCCAGCTTGTACAATAGGGCTGACTTCATCCACGGATGATTCTTGAGCAAAACTTTGAGAATGGGCATCTGCCTTCTTATTTCTAGTTCCAGGAATATGCGTCATAATGAAGTTAAAACGGGAAAAGAGAAGTGCCCAGCGGGCCTGACGGGGATTCACTCTTTGAGCTGACCATACATGTGCCTTGATTGGCTCACTTTTAAGGCTCCCTGATTAGACTGTTCTCTCATTCAGGTTAGCAGAAAGCTCAGTCCCTTTTCTGAATTTACAATGGGAGCTGAACCTCATCTGGCCTATAAAGAAAGTAATCAGCAACCTAGAAGTTGTAGTTCGTGGATGGAAGACTAGATGGGTGCAAGTTTAAGCTGCACTCTGTCAACCCAGACAATCCAGTGGCTACCCTACCCTATAACCATAGTAGCTATAATACCCCACATACAAGGCTGACAGCATCAGAAGAAACTGCCACAGAAGACATCCTTATGGTGCCCCTACTGTACAGGAGCAGGCATAGCAGTATGTGAATGCAGAAAGCATGCAGGTCACTTAAGGATGAATACTAACTGGTGTGAGGTGCTTTGCATTATGTTTGCTTAATAAAGTCCTTATCTAGTTCAAAAGAGATTTTTGGTACAAGTTTCTTGGATCTATTCCCACATCCTCCCATGGAGTGTCCCGAGACAGTGTGCTTTTACAAAACAATTTGAATAAGTTATTAGTGGCAATCATATTTTATACCTAAGCATCTAAAATTAAATAAGTTCTCTTTAACACTAATCTGATACTAACAAAGAATTGCCTTTTGCTTTCATAAACAGATGAAGAAACACTTAAGCTCTGAAAGCTTGATTACAAAATTAAACCTTATTAACAAATCACACAGAATGTATGAACATTATCAATTTTTAAATGAATTTAAGTAATCAAGAGCAATCAGAATTAAAAATAGTAACTGAAACCTGAAGATCAGCGTCTCTTAGTTATACTTCTTAAATCAAGCCTGACTAGTTCAGTCTGTATTCTGAACATTTGGAGAACATAAACAAAGATATTAAATACATAAGAATTATTTAGACTGTAAGCTGTATGGGGCAGGGACTTCCATCCTCTTTTGTTTAATTCATGGCCTGGCACTTAGGGGGTAATTCACGATAGTGGGAAGTGAGGTGCGATGTCCTCGCCTCACTTCGCACTGACTGATATGCGTTCGCTGATGTCCTGCACGCGGACATCAGTGAGCACTTTAAAGGGATTCCAGTCTCGGCGAGGCAACTCTTTTGCTCTCGCCGAGACTGGAATCCCTTTAATTTTCTTTATTATATGCTTTTAATTTACTTAACTTGTTCTTTGTTATGCACTTCCTTTGTCTGTAATGTAACTGTATTTTTGGATTGTACAGCACTGCATAATCTTTATAAATAAAAATATACATACATACATCAGAAAGATATCATTAATAGTAAAATTTATTCAGTATGTACTTTTGAAAAGTTAGCAACAAATGTATTTTTTAATTTTTAAGATATTTCTTGGTGTGATGGAAAAGGATTCAATTAATTTCAAACTGTTGAAAAACATGCACAGCCATCTGAAAGCATTAATGTAAGATAGTCAGTTTTGTGGGTCTCCTTGCTTTGATTTTTGCTTTGTTTTGTTTTGTTTTGTTTTTTGTTCAGTCCCCAAATTCTCCATGGAATTCAATTCGGAGTTTTGTGATTGTGACTCCCATTTTTTTATGTTGTTGTCTTTAATCCATTTTGTAACTTCTTTGGTATGCTTAGGATTATTGTTCTGTGGGCGAGTTTCAACTCTCTGGTCAATACCTTGAATAAGTAGAATATGTAACAAAGATTTAAGATAGAGACAACCTTGTACTAAGGGATTATAACCCGGGTATATAGCAGTACAATGTCTTCCCTGTAAGACTAACAATCTATGACAATAATGTTGTAATTTTGCTCTCTTTGTGACTATAAAGTTGTACTTGTAATCACTGCCTCTCTATATATTTTTACTAATAACTAAATACTAGGATATAGTTTTTAAATAAATCTAACATTAAAGCTACAAAGATTATTAAAAATTATATATTTCCCTGATATAGTTAGACAGTAAATTTGCAGACTAGATTACTAGTCATACTGCCTCCTTTTTTATATAAAAACAATTTTTAATACCCACAATTGAGATTGAAAGGAAATTAGCTAGATTATGCACTGCACGGAGATATATATATATATATATATATATATATATATATATATATACTGTATGTGTATGTGTATATATATATATATATATATATATATATATATATACACACACACACTAATAAAGTCCATAGTATACATCAGAATTTGATTTTGTAACCAGACCTGCAGCACCTGGTTGTATTTGTTTTCTGATAAACATATAAAAATTACTCTCAGATTAACTAGAGATTTCTTACTTACAAGCTACATTAAAAGTTAAAGTATTGTGCCACAGTACATAATCCTTTATCTATTTCGGTTAAAAGCAAGATTTATTTGACTTTTATTATCTGAGTTCATACTTGGTCCCTAAGTAGAAAAACATTAACTAAGATTATAACAATGTCCAGGTGCATGTACAACTTTAAAGTCCCCAGTTATAATGCCAATGTACATTTGAGCTAGTACACTATGTCCTACATAAATTAGCTAATGTTATGTCTATTTTCAGTCTTTCTCAGACTTTAGTTCCCTTTTAAAGTGTTGTTTCAAGATTTCAAGATTCTTCCTCATGATGCCATCTTTTTTTTTCTGAGTTGCTGTAGTTCTTGGTCAACTAAACTTCTCCACAACATGATGATTCCTTTCACATACTTCACATCTGGAATGGTGGATAAAAAAGCATCTCTTGTTATCCTTCATAAATAGTAACAATCATTAGAACAATAATTATTCATTTTTCTAGAGAAGACTTCTCTAAATGGCTAGATCTTTGTCCTGGATTTATTAAGCTGATCAATAAATAAGGGATTTTTTTTTCTTTACAAAACAACCTTTAAAGGCAAAATAATGTTGTAATCTTTTCATTTTCATTCTGGATATGTTGGTACCTGATTCCTGAAGCTCTTTTACCATTTCCTTTCTTATTATTTTGAAGTTCAATTGAACCATTCAGACCAAAGTTAATCTAGGCTTGGGAGTTTTATTGTACCTTCTTACAGAACCATTCAATGTTCCTCAATGTTTTTTACATTTGCATTGCAATTGTTTGTTCAAATGTTTGGGGAACATTTGTTTGGAAATTTCTTCTAAGGTGGATTCAGTCTGTAAGAATCTTAAGTTTTAAAGCTTCTTAAAGTCACTAAACTGTAATCTTTTTGGTTGCTTCTTGAACTAAGGAACATGGATGATGAACATAGTACAAGACATTAAAATGTTTTGTTCTTAGTTTATTTTTTTCACAACACTGAAATACACTAAATATATTTTTTTTTTCATTTTGAAGGTTCGACATGAATAATGATGGCAAACTAATCCAGAATTCATGATTTTTCCTCTAACAGAAAATTCTTTTTTCAGAATTGTATTTGTTTCATTTTGCAAAATGAATATGAACTACATCCATTATTTCATTTATTAAAGCTGGACAACTGTTATTCCCAGGATGCATAAAATCTATTTAGCTGATCTTTGTCAGTTTTATAGGCTTTTCTTGCAGATTAATTATAATTTACCAAGAAGGACTGCATTTCTTACAACATTAATGATGACATATTTTGATGTAAATTCAATAGCTTGTTTTATGCGCTTTTCAAACCATGTATTTTTCTGCTACCTCTAAATTAATTTCTGATCCATTGTTGTATATGAATGTATCTGACAGAGTCTTTCAAGTAGATCTGTGTTGTTTGAAAAAATAAAGTATTTTATCACTATCAAGGTTATTTACTATGTATATGTACAATAAAACATCTTATTGGCTGAAGTGTAAATAACTGTTGCCCTTAGGGTGAAATTTACTAAAGACAAAAACTTTTTTTCTCTTTTTTTTTTACTTTTTCACCCATTCTGGGCCATTTTTTTGTTCATTTTGGGTGAAAAACAGGAAAAAATCAGCACAAAGGTTGAAAATACAATTCTTGACCTTTTCACCCATTTTCGACTTCAGTAAATTTCACCCTAAAATTGTAAAGGAGATGTCTCAGGTGTTCTTAATTTGCTTAATTTAACAGCAGATATTTGTCTAAATTTGTTACATACCTTATAGTACCTGGGGAGCAAGTTTTGGATGTTGGATTACAAACAACCTGAACTGATTTTATTTAAAGGAACACTAAACCCCCATTGTGATCAAGATTCATAATAAATGCATAGCAACAGTTAAAATTATAACTATATGAACTTTAGATTGCAAATATTTAAGCTGATATTACGGTTTTACATTAGAATTATGATCGCAATTTGATGTCTCTTTAAAAAAATCCATTTTATACCAGTTATTCAGGCCCATTTGATCCTGCTGGGTCTGTTTATTCACATCTAGTGTTGAGGGATGATATCGAGAAAAGTTGAAATCGGTACGATTATTACAATTATCGGGTGTTATCGATCTGATGATTTTGCAAAAATCGTACCGATTATCGTAATCACTCGATAATATCGAGCAAAGATAAGCCAGCAATATAAACCATGACCAGCAAAAGTGCAGTTATAGTTTAAAACCCAATTATTTCCCTATGGAAGTAATTAGGTATAACCCCCAGCTGTAAACCCAGTTACAGTGAAAAGCATTCCTAAGCAATAGACCATGCCTCAGTCTTAAACTTCTTAGGCAGTCACTGCACCAGAACAAAATCACATGAAGGGGTTAGGCTGCTAAGAAAAGATAATTGTGTGGCTTTGTGTGATTATTCTGTTGTTACAGCTGTCCGCTGCACTCAGGGACATCCTATTGAATGTCCCTGCAACCATAACCAGCAAAAGTGCAAGGCTTGGTTATGGCTTTAAACCCAATTATCTCCCTATGGAAGTAATTAGGTAAATATTTAAATAGTCATAATCGTTATCGGCAATAATCGTCATCGGCTAACGATTATCCATTCGATGATTTCCAAAATCTATAATCGATCCGATGACGATTATTGCCATCATCGCTTAACACTACTCACACCTGATTGGATTTTGAATTGTGTCTCTTCAATAAGGTGCACTGAACATTCTAGTCAGCACAGCTGATAATAAACTGTTAAATTTAAAAGTTAAAGATGCCTTCTTATATTAAATATTTACAAATTTTTTTTTACTTCCCCCCCCCCCCACCCCTTTTGGTTACTCTGCTGTTGCCAGAGGAATATGGCTGTAACAGAGTGAGACTATGACTGTGTTGGAGTAAAGAAGCTTCCAAATGAAAGAAAATTCCGACCTATGGAATGGTTTTGTGCCAATGGAATGGTTAAAGGGGAAGTATGTGAGGGTGCTTAAGATTGCAGTACAACATAGCCTGCTACCATGTCACTGAATGTTCTTAATATCACAGGCGAAAGTATCCTAAGAAAGGTAATTCTGTTAGAAAAGAAAGCCTGGGAGTCAATGTCAGTGAAGATTTGTCAGAAAGAGTCAGCAATTATTTAACATACCATATATACTCATGTATAAGTTGAGAAATTTTAGTAAAAAAAAAATTTAAAAGAGAACAGTCGACTTATACACGAGTCAGTTTAGTTTAGAAAGCAAAAAGAAAAATGATCAACATAGCCGGCTAAAGAGAGCTGCTTGGAGCTGCGACACAAACAGCACAGCAGGAGAGGCACTGACCCGAATCTGCAAGTAATTACAGCACACACACAAGAGTGTTGAATAAACTCACTGGGGGGTTAGTTGGGCAAGCCTGTTAACAGCATCCACCCATTGCAAACTCTCTCACCAGCAAAAGGGAGTGGGGCCAGACTGGAACAAACAGAAAGCACATGCAATCAGCCAGCCCCTTAAAGGAGAACACACAATAAACTGTAGCTGACAGTAATAAATAAAATCTTATTGTTATCTTGTATTTTTCCAACAATTCTTTAATATGTTATGCTAACAAAAAACCTAAGTTTTACTCTCGACTTATCCGTGGGTCATAGCAAATTTCATAATTGTTGGCCCAAAAACTGTCCTTGACTTATGCACGAGATCGACTTATAAATGAGTATTTATGGTAAATCTTTCTTAAAGGGACACTAAAGCCTGTGCTTTCTATTTATTCACCACCTAGTATTAAGTACATGTGTTAAAATGACACATTAAGGTTACTGATTTTGCATTGTAATCATAGCAATAGATGAAAAAACAAGCACATTATCAGCTAATCCTAGAACCTCCTCCTTTTACCTCTGTGCAGTCTGTTACCTGTGTGCAGTATTTATATTAGTAAACTGTTTTTAAATGAGAGCCATTTAGGCTGCTTTTCTCTAGTTTTTCAGTCTCTCAGAGTTGTCTTGAACTTAGGTTCTTGAGGAAAGTGAAAGTGAATTTTAAATAGTTTCAGGAGAGGTGGACATGCTCAGTTAGTGCTCATAGCCCTTGACTAAAAGGGGGGGAGGGCATAGGATTAGTTGAAAACCTCTTCTCCAAGTGCTTGCTTTTTCTTTAATTGTTATGAGTATTCTGTTAAAGCTAAACCTAAGCCTGTTATTTCAACACTTGTACTTAATACTAGGTAGCCAATAAATAGAAAATTGTTGATTCAAAGTCTTTAGTGTCCCTTTAAATTCCAGAAAAGCACTCCTAATAGCTGGGAATTTTCTCTTAAAACGCTTTTCAAATTAAACTGACTTCTATGAGAAAAGCCAGGCTTTCTGCTCCATATTCCTAAAATTATGCTACAATTTGAGTAATCCCTACAATATATATTCTTGGTCATTTCATGGATTTATATCCTGAAATATTGTGTGTGTGTGTGTATGTGTATATATATATATATATATATATATATAGCATTTTTAAAAATTATATTAGTCCATCTGGTGTTTGGTGTAAATTTCCCTCAGGCATTTGATAATGTTTTCCTTAAGACTAGTGACTTTTCCTCTGAAATAGATGCATGTGGATGTTTGTGTTATAGTAACTGTAACCATGCATTCACAGATTTTGTATACCAGTAAATTCAAACTCTAATTATGCTAAATTAAATAAGAATTTAGCACTAATAAATAAACAGGTAAACAACACAAATTTTGTTTTAATCAGCAAAAATTCTTGCTATAGAGTCTGTCTGTCTTGTCTCTGTATATGTATATATATATATATATATATATACATATATATATATATAGCCCTTAACCCTTAAATATCCTCAGTACACTTGCATATATATTATTCTGCTCCAGGCTATTTTATACTTTGATGTGGATTCATACTTTTCAGTAGGAAGACTTGTCTGGCCATTCCTTTACATGACTGCGTGTATGTGTGTGTGTGTATATTAAGATAAATTAAATGCTCTGCAAAAATACATTCAAATGAATGGTACTATTTTTATCCAGACTACATTGAAGGTCCTAAATCTAGTAATATATATATAAACAAATACATGCTGATTCTACCTAAATTGTGTATTGTTATTGGAGGCTAACATTTAAAATTCCACAGATACATTTCACACCATAACTGTCATTTCTCTCCTGTCTCTGAACATTCTAAAAAAAAATCCCTACAGCTCAATAAATTGCTAATCACCAATGCAACATGAGTATTTTAAGGATGATCAGACACCCCTTGATAATAATTATATTTGGTTGTATATAAAAAGAGCATGATATAGAGATTTGCTGAGATTTTTTCTTTCTGTACAAAACAAAACATGATCCGGGAAGTTTCAAACAAGCGCTTTTTGATGATTCTGTCAAATTCAACATCAAAATGCACACAATACATGGATCATTGTATTCTAGGGGGACCAAAAGAAACACATTGTTCCTATTATTATACACATTAAACTGCAAAAAAATATCTATCTAGCGCTATAGGCTCCTTTAGTCTATGGTTGATTAGGAAAGGGGAAGGGGGAAGTACTCACCAATCAGAGTGTTAAGCTCCAGTACTTCCCCTGCTCTCTTTGGCGATTCAGATGTGTTCTGATCTTGATAGCTGCTGAAGTTTCACACCTCAAGTAACATAGTTTAACATAGTTTATAAGGCTGAAAAAAGACACAAGTCCATCCAGTTCAG
>WMED01014685.1:0-13927 GCA_019650415.1 Pipa parva | reverse complement strand
CCCCCCTCCTACACTTGCTACCCACATAGCCCCCTTCCTCCTCCCTTCTTACTACCCTCTCCTTACCCAGCTCCTCTATGCCGGCTGTCAGTGCTGTAGCGCTGAGTTGAGCGCTACAGCACAGACAGCCGGCTATTGTGCTATAGCGATTCCTCTCCCCAGCAATCAGTGCTGGGGAGAGGAATCGCTATAGCACTCAGCTCAGCGCTATAGCACAGACAGACAGCAAAGTTGCCGGCTGTCTGTGCTATAGTTATTCCTCTACCCAGCACTGATTAAGCTTCCTGTCGCTCACAGGAAGCTTAATCAGTGCTGGGGAGACCCTCCTCCATTGCCGGCTGTCAGCTCAGCTTTACAGCACAGCAGACAGCCAGCAACGGAGGAGGTAATCAAACGTGCCCCACTAATTGAGAGCTGCTGGCTTAGGCAAACATTGGAAGGATTCCATTTCCCAACTGTAATTCTTGCACTTTGACTCTGCAGGCTCCATTTGATATTTGTATTGATTTTTACTTTGTGTTGGTTTAATCTGCTGCAGGTACACTGTTTTAAGCAGTGAACAGGGAGGGGTTTACGTAAAACCTTATTAAAGAGTTTTTTTTTTTAAATACAGCAGTGTAACTGGGCCAGCACTGGGCTAACCACCCTTTCACCCCTCTTTTTGTTACCTCTAGGAATAAAAAATAACTGCTGTTGCTAAATCTTTATAATTACTTATAATATTCTGCCCAGTAAAACTGTACAGTACATTTTATGGATGTGACATAAATGAAATAGAATTTGTGGTTCTTTGTCTGTATATTTTATATTATATTATTTCTTGTTTGTAGGCCCCAAAACTTTGGATTATGCTTACAGGGAGAAGCTGGAACACAAGTGTAAAAAGGACTTTCTTCTAGCTCGCAGAAAGAACGCTGAAAATAAAGCATGGCTGAGGATTCGTCCGCGACCAAAAAACTCTTTCAGCGGACCTTACATACTGTGCAAAGGTGAGAGCATTGGTAACTTTATATATATATATATATATATATATATATATATATATATATATATATATATATATATATATACGTATATATATATATATTTTTTTTTTATAAGAATGAGCTGCGAGAATATACATAAATGGTAAAATGAGAACATACAAATGGAATCTTTGTATGTTTTTTCCCATTTGTACAAAATCTCACTTTGGGAATTACAACAAGCAAATGGGAGTAACAGGGGTTGTTTTAAAACGTATGCTGGTTGAATAACTGCCTGGTGTGCCAGGCTGTACTGGGCACTGAGAGGCATCACAACAAAAAAAATATACCGTCAGCTGGCAGGCATGAGCAGTGGATCTATGCAAGCAGCCATCTTTGTTGTAGATGTTTTGCTGCCCTGTCAGTTGTATATGAGCATGTCTTATGGGCACTGCGCTATATAATGGAATGGTTTATGGGAGTTGCACTTGGGTATGTCTTATAGATATAGATTTGAATTTCTGGCAGGGCAGATCTACATCTGAGACACAAAGTTCTTTTTCCTGCTTCCAATTCTTCAAGTTGCTCCAACGAGGAGTGATATCATCCTTCCCAATAACCCAGCAGGGTAGTAAGCCAGTTGGTTAGGGGAGGCAGCATGAAAAAGGGCATGAGTGCCTCAAGGTGTGTCCTAGGTACTTCTAGTTGCACCTAGGGTAGAGATGCCTATAGGAGGGCGCAGAGAAGATATTATTGCTGTGAAGATAATGAGCAGGGGTGAATTGAGTAAGCACAGTAGCGGAATTCTGATGTAAAGCTGCTACCACGCTTGCTCAGTTCACTAAAATCACACAGGCATTAAAGAGGATTGCATCGCTATGAAGAGCACAAAAAATTGTCAAATTATACAGAGTAGGAGACATCGCTTGAGCATAAAACCCTTCCCCCTCTAAGATTTAATAATAGATCTCATTAAAAAGATACAGACACAAACTACTTCATTCAAATACGTTTATTATACAAAGGTCCGCACAATTTTTGATAGCATAACAATAGCACTTGTTACCCAAAATATAATTCGCATCATCTTATCTGTCTACAATGTGCATTTATTATTTACAATTGTCTGTAAAATGTTTATAAAAACTGTTATTTAAACATGTTTCTTTTTCCTCTGTATTCATTTCTATAAAACCAATAAAAATGAAAATATAAAAATAAACCCTTCCCACTTAAGAATCACCCCTAGTATAAACAAGCATTTAATTTTCCTTTAATTTATTCTATCTGAGATCGATCTGTCTTGTCTATATGTATCTTTCTGTACTGCTATCTATCTGCTTTCAGTGATTTATTCACATCAAGCAATTTATAACAAACAGTTCTCTTTTCTACAGACATCCTAACACGTCAGCACTGTAAATTCGGCAAGGACTGTACATTTGCCTATTACCAGGAAGAGATAGACGTGTGGAATGAAGAGAGGAAAGGAGTTTTTAACCGCGACCAGCTTTTTCAAGCAGGAGGAGGGAAGTCTTGCACTGTGGCTTGGCTTCTGCAGGAGCATAACGGGATATTTACCTTTTTGTGTCAGGTACCATGGATGGGGAAATCATTTGGCATCCTTTGTGAAATATGTTCATTGTCAGATTTCCCTATAGGCTTGAGAGGATGGGCGCCACTCTCCTATTCAGGGGCGATACAGTCTAAGTAAAAAGTGTTTTTAATATTCAAATGTTAATATGTGATATCACTTTGAATACACATTTGTGGGGCCAAGCATGCAGTGTTAGTGGGTGTGGCCTAAGCATTCTGTGGATATAAGCTCCTGGGAAGTAAATCCGGCACTGGATGTATATTATATTGGAATGAAATTGAGAACACCCTACTCTGATTGAAGTTGTAGTAGCACAAAATATTTTAAACCTTTTTTTTACACATTGCTAACTAGCGTTGCAAATAACATTATAATAATTATTTATATATATTATAATAGCATGTGAGTCCTTAGATTTGAATGGTGATGGGAAAAACAGACCTACAATAAAGTTAATGTAACTTGAAATACAGGACTCCAGCACTTTGGAACACCTCCTCATCCCCTGGCCTCTTGCTACTGTTTAAGTTTATTCAAACTCCGTCAGAGGCTGTGTGAGAAACAATAGGTAGGTTTTCCTAAGGATTCAGCTGATTTTAAGTCCCTGCCTGTCACAAAGGGTTTATTCAGCTAAGCACAGGCTGAATGGAAATTAGTATTCCATCAAGCCTGAGGATTTAGCTTACCTCTAAAATGTAGTTCATTGTGTTATGTATGGGTTGTACCAAACTGGGAGAAGTTCTAATTGACTGGAAACAGTGTCAGTGATTGTTATTGTTGAAAAACAACAATGGTATGCTGACAAACAAAGAGGAACATTGGGATCTATATATATATATATATATATATATATATATACATACAGTGTTTTCTTCCAGAAAAATAAAATCAAACATATATTTAAATCACACTATAATGCAGTTTTTCTTGTTTGCTGTACGCATAAAAAACAGACTAACACCCCACCACCTATTAAACTTACCAGTGTGACATTAGTATGAGGCCATAAAAAGAATAAATCAATAAATCTACTTAAAAAAAAAAAAAAGAAACTTAAAAAAAGATTTGTTACTTCAACTCAAATGTATTCTTTATTATGTATATGGATTGGTTAGAAAATCATATAAAATCCATTAATCTCCTACTGCTACCGTAATTACATATTATTTATCCAGTATGAGGATCAGATTAATAGTAATTTGCTAATTAGCCAAAGAATACATATTCTCCTAACCTAGTATTGCAGTGGTATTTGGGTGCATACTTACAATTGTCACTACCTCCATTACCATTAGCAGTAGAGTGTAGCACTGTGTTAGCCATAGACCTAAGCAGAGACCAGTCATATATAGGTGATTCATTTAACAGGCAATTATTGCCAATATTGCCAGAAAGAGAGAGAGAGAGCAGTAAAATACCAGCTGTTTCCTCTGAAGATTCTAATTACGGCTGTTGTCTTCTGTGGTACTATTGGACAGATGCTTTTTCTCCTTTCAAAACTAAGACATACCCAGAGATAATCAGGGGCAACAACAGCATAGATAAAGGCTTTTGAAGCAATGAACTTGAAGGGTATGGCTTGGACAGTGATCTATAATGCAGCTCTGGATATTTGCAGCTGCTGACTAGAATAGCACTCCTTCTTATAGAAGATTTGCTGTAGTAGTGCTTGCCTCAATACGTTCTCTGACTGTCTGCCTTGTTCACATTTGTACCTCTCCCCTGGAGTGTTCTCCAGCTTCCCACTCTGCTCCTGACACCTCATGTCTCCAATGCCCTAAAAGTGAGCATGTGCTGTGAGTACAAGCTTGCATTAATGAACTTTGAAGTGGAAGGAGAACACATGGGAGTGGGTATGAGCTGCTGGTGTTAAATGTCTTCCCCAAATCACATGACTTTTAATTTTGTATTTATATAGTGGACTTCCTGTTCTTATCTACTATTTATAGCATATGTCCTCACTGTTCAAATCATCCCTCTCCCATGAAATTTTTTTTTTTTTGTAAATATAATGACAGTTTATGTATGATTATTCCTGCTTTAGATTTAGAGTTGGGGTACCCTATTACTGGAAATTTGGGGGGCAATGAAGAACAATGTCAGTGCTTATACTTAGCTGCATTAACTTGTGATGCATTCTGTTACCAATAATCCTTTTATTCTTGTACAGGCCTGCTTTGATAGCAAGCCACAGATCATCAGTAAAAGAAGTCAAGAGAATCCAAACCTTTGCACTAATACTAACAAACAACACACCTTTCTAGATAACAGGTGAGTACAAACAATTTAAAGTTACCTTTCCTTGATAAGGGCATCTAAATACATCTGAACCCTTAGTTGAGAAAACAACCTTATAAAGTAAACAAAATTACAGAACATACTGACTTAAAAATGACATTAAAACAATTAAGGAGCATTTGTACAAATTAGGCACATAAGATCCACAATATCCACTTTTGATGGGTTAATTCATGTATTTACCAAAGACCTTGGAGCTACTTTAAAGGCTTTATACTTATGGTGCCCAGTAGTGACATTAATTTGACTTTAGTTAACCTTTAAAGATTACAGATATTTCTTTGTTTAATGTAGCTGTAACCTTTTAATCTGTGTGAGAATGCATTAGTAATGTGCAGGGAATTTATCAATATGAGTTCAGCTAGTTCAGTTAGTAAGGGTATAATTAAGAAGACTAGCCTAGAGAGCAGTTGCTTTAAGATTGCTTTAACCTGTTGCAGGTGTATGGTCCATGTCGTCCAGTCCAGCATTGTGAGATACTCCAAAATCCGACCATTGCAGTCTTGCTTTCAGCTAGGCATGTGCACCCAGGAGCTTCATTATGGCTGTCTAGAGGAGGACACCTGTAAATTTGCACACAGCTATGTGGAGCTTTGTGTGTGGATGTTGCAAAGGCAGTCTGGTAAGTGACGTGTAGCTGATCAGAGACATTAATCCTGATGCTTAACTTGGGCAGAAACTGTGTATTTTTCTTTTTACCAAATACCAAATTTAGAATTTTTGGAAGCATATATTAACACATATTAAATATATATAGAAACTATAAATGCATTTTGAGGCATTTTCATTACCGCTGTTATTGTTCTTTTAACATATTTTAAATAAGTCTGAATAATTGGAGTTTGAATGATGGAATACTTAGACAAGAAACATCTTCATAATTCCTCCCCGAAACAATGTCAATCATCACTCCAGGCAGTAGCACACCTGGCTAGCAGGCTGAATAAAAATGTCATTATAAAAATTATTTTATAGCCTGCTAGTTGGAAAGAATACTTTTTCTTTGCATATTCTTTTTGTCAAATATTAAAGGAGAACAAAAGCCTTAAAATGATTTCAGCTAGATATGTTCAACCTTATGCAAAGTATCTGCAGAACAAACCAAAATGTACAGTAGCCCTATGAGACAAAGGGTAAATGCCTGTGAAGTTGTCAGCTGGGCGGCTTCATGTTTGGCTGTACTGTACATACTGCACATGCTCAGTGTACTTTGTCTCCTGTAGGTGTGCCCTGAATAGGGACTAATGCAAAATAACTTGACTATAAACTCATGATAAAGCTATCAACTAAGTCTAACCTTGAAGTCAAATAAATTATGAATAAAGCAATACTGAATTATCTTCAAATCAAACAGAAGAAACTATTCCTGCATTTAAGGTTTGCCTCCAATTTATTTAAAGGAGAACTAAAGTGAAAAAAATAAAAAAGAAGTGTTAACATACTTACTTTATACTGAGCCGATTGATCATAGTCACAGCATGAGCTGTGCTGTAAGTAGCCGGCTCCCGATGCTTCCCGTAATGCTTCTTCACAGTCAGCAGCCACAGCTCCTCCCACCCTGTTACACTACGGGTGTTTCAGGGTTTAAACATCATCACGTTCATTGCAGGGGCCAATTAAAACGCTCCCTGTAATGAGCGTGATGATGTATGAGGCCGGGGAAGGAGAAGAAGGAGCTGCAAGCTGGCTTCTCAGTCAGCCAGCGCGCTGTGCAGGAAGCGTTGGGGGAAGCATCGAGGGCTGGGTAATTACAGCACAGCTCATGCTGTGACTGTAATCAATCGGCTCAGTATAAGGTAAGTATGTTAACACTTGTTTTTTATTTTTTCACTTTAAGTCTCCTTTAAAAGCAAACATATGTAATATCTTCAATACAATTGGGCTGACTATTAAAATGCTTTCATGCATATGCACACTGCAATAGATTCCCTGCAATGCACAGCTGAACAAATACAGTATATTATCAACTAGCTATGCAGTATGCTTATTTTAAAGATAATTGCAGTAAAGGGATAGAACATCCCTTTTAGTTGCATGGTTATCAGTCTAGTTCTGCGTTTCTCAACCTGTGGGTAGCGACTCCTTTGGGGGTCGCGGGTCCGCCCACACGCAGATTCGTCTTGGTGTGATGACGTTATTGTGGAGGTCGCAGCCTAAGGTAGGTTGAGACCCGCTGGTCTAGATGCATACCACATGTATAACACCAATCCCTTTAAATGAGGGAGACTTATGAAATACACCTTATCCTGGGCTGCATAGCTTACAGTACAATCTTAGTCTTTTTTGAAGTGGAATCCTGGCATTACACAATGAGATTAGAAGGAATCCTAAACTGCAGTTTGAGTTCACCTATTAGATCTAAATAACTGCTTCATCTCACCACTTTGAAAGAAAGTTCCTAAGAAATACATTAACCGTATCATCTCTTTAACCAATTGTGGCTGAGTATTGAATTAGAGCCATGTAGCTGCATTCATTGCTCTGCAGGATGCATCTGAAAATTATATCTTGTTAGTGTAATGATCTGATGTGCACATTAGAAAGGCTTATTCACAAAAGTGTGAATTCCCAGGAGTAGCAGATTTGTGTACTTTGTGTCTCTATGCTCTTACAGATGCAAATTTGCTACTCATTATTCACTAACCAGTACTTTCCTTTGGTAAAGAAGCAGAGATAGACACTATACAGGGAGTTGACAGGAATGGGCATTGTTTCTTTTGGAAATGAAAATATGAATAGGCAGAATTGATTATAAGAAAGAACATTGTCACCAGTTTAACACAATTAGGTTACCATATTAAAATCACGTACATTGAAACAAGTGTTATTTATATCCCTATGCAATAGTATTCATAGTTCATGTTGTCACTGAGTTGCTATATTTTCTGTCATTCGAGTGTACAGTCACTTTACACCAAACCGGCACTTTACTGCCATCAGCCCCCACTTGTTTCACTGTCGGTGATAAACGCCTTAAACATCATCACACAATCATTGTGGGAGCCAATGAGAATGCTCCCTGCAATGAGCGTGATGATGTATGAGGCTGGTGAAGCAAGTCGGGAGGAGTTTCAGCGCTGGCTTTTCAGTCAGCCAGTGCTGTGAAGGAAACATCGGGTACCGGCTAAATACAGCACAGCTGATGCTTTGACTGTAATGAATCAGCTTTATATAAGGTAAGTATTTTAACATGCCTTTTTTATTCTTTTGCTTTAGGTCTCCTTTAAAACTAATACAGGTATGTATAAAAAACACAGAATGCAGGACTGATAGTGTTGAGGGTGACAACCATCACTTACAACCATAGACCAGTTGTTCCAAATTAATATTAAAGGATGTATGCACGCAGAAAGAACTTACAAACAAACAAATGTTGGTTTATATGCCTTTCCCATACTCAAAACTAGCAGAGGGTTCTGGCCAAAATCTTTATTGTACAGGATTCATATAGACAAAGAGAAGATAAGAAGTTGGGAGTCAGTTAGAGATAAGACATACACTGGAGCCAATAAAAATATGCGCAACTGTTATTCCAGACACAGTGTAAACTCCTTATTGGTAGAATTCTGCACAAACTCAAATATCTAGGTGCTGTCCACAGTTATGCAAGGAATGTAGGGGCTTTCTTGGTATTATCCTAAAAAAAAACTTAGTAAACTAGAATAACTTAAAGGGCAAATTACTCATAAAAAATATATGCAAATATTTATACAGTAAGCATCATAATAGAAGGGAACTTTAGGATTTCAAATATGGTAATCCTGTCCTTAACAATAGGACATTAGCTCATTGCATAGCTGGACTGAAAACCATTGCAGTCTATAGTACAGTCTCACAGTGCATTAATAACAAGCTTTGCAGTGGGGGGAGGGGGTATGGTTAATTTCTGCTAACTACATCATGTGAAACTGCAGATTTCTTATGCACAATCCAAATCCCACATGCAGTGATCTGGACTAAAAGTTAGATTTATTTAATAGTTGTAACACTATTTTTAAGTCAAGCTATTTTTCCCTAGTCCCTGAAAAGTACAGGTTGAGCATGTGCAGGGCTGCCAGCCAAGAAAGGAGGATTATATAGAGAATAAAGATGTCTGCCTCCAGTAGCAACTTTACAGTGTTCAATGCTGTTGGGCTGATGCACTTATGAACTGTTGTGCATTATGTATAGGGCTTATTGCATCATTTTTAGCCTTTAAAGAAAAAACACTTTTACTTTGGTCTTTTTTTCCGGATGCAAACTGAAACATAGTCTTTTTCTTTTCGTACCAGGAATCACTCAGGAGGAAATTGTCCAGGAATCTGAGCAGGGCTGGAAAACGTCTGAATCTAAAGCAAATGTATGTAATCTGAAGGCAAGATTTGTCTGTTGTTATGAAGCATGCTCATAAAGGAGAAAAGATGAGAAAATATTGTTTTGCACATTTTACACTAGCTGCTAATGAATTCTGGGATATAATGAGATGTAGTTTGTTTGCATCTCTGGATGGTCTTAGTTGTAGGACAGTCATTGTACACTTCCTTTTTCATGAAAAATTTTGATGAATTTCAGACTTCTGCTGATGCTTGAATATCATTGTTTTCCACCAAATTTAGTTAGCGCACAAATCATATATTTTTTTAAAGGAGTGCTAAAGTACTCATTGATCTATGGGTGAGGGATCCTGTGTGGCCTCAATATACTTACCAATCCAGGTCTTTTTTCCCCCTGCTGCATGCTGCTTCTGCAAGATAAAGATCACTGAAGCAAGATGGAGGCAGCAGGAGAAAAAAAACTACATGGATGAAGTATATTGAGACCACTCAGGCTCCCTCACCCCTAGACCTATGAGCAGTTTAGTTCTCCTTTTAATTGTCTACACCGTATTCCCTAGTTAGGTGCATATGGTGTGCAGCATAATGAGAAGAGGTGTCTCATGGTATGTGGGACTTAATACATTGTGATGTCTTTGGTAGTCATGATAGATGTGGAGTTATTGGTGAGAATGAACTTTGCTGTAGTAAAGTTAACTCTAAGAGAAATGATAATGAAATTCTCCAGCACTCCAAATTGTAAAAGCAAAGTCTTTATTTGGAAATCTTGTAAAAACCAGGATCCATACAGTTAAATTTAAAACCGCAGCACCTCTAAACGCGTTTCGCGCCCAAGGCGCTTTAATCATTGTGACCTGTGCTATGACATAATTGCTATATATATAGTAGATGATTGCCGGGCTTGTAATAAACCAATTAACGGTAATGTGATTTTCTAGGAGAAATGACACAAACCCTTACAGTGCTGAGCCACATATTTCCTTCTAGAGTCAGCATGCACATTAAGTAAGTCAGATGTCCCCAAGGCCAACACTTCCAGTGTTATAAGAACAGAAACACCAAAAGATTAAAATGCCACAAATGTATTTATAGATAATATATACAAACTGTGCTATCAAAAATTCTAAATTGTGCCTATAAAATGTGATATTTAGTGTGATATTTAGCTATTTATCTTGAAAAAAAATGGGCCTTTGGCACACTTCCTGAATATGTATCATACAAAGCACCATAGAAAGCTATAAATCTTGGTGAGGTCTGTTTAAACATGGCTGCTTGCAGTAAAGATGCAAACAGACAGAGGCAGTAAATGTCAAGTATTCAACTCCAAGTTTCTTATTTGAATAACTGCCATGCCAATCCATATGGGATTTTTTATTTTTTTGGTGTTGGTGGTCCTTTAATGGCTTGGCATCCACTGTTATTGCACATCTCATTCTTTTTATTTATTTTTTTTTGTACCGTCCACAGACCCTGCCTAAATCCCTTGACATCAAGATGAAATTTGTCTGTGGCCAGTGCTTGAGTAATGGGCGCGAGATAGAGGCAGATCGGGATGAAAAATATTGCACAGCAAAAGCAAGGCACAGGTATTCTATAATGTTTTCCTCTGTTACTGCTTTTCTCTGAACATCTTTCTTCTCAAGGGATACATTAACATTAATTTGATTTAAAACTTAACTCGGTAATTGTACCTGTAGGAATAAAGGAGTTTTGGATAAATGTGTATGGCCAATAATAATAGTAGACTACAGTGCCATCAGACACGAAGAACTACTGCAGCACGTAACCACAGACTTTCAATAGGGGAGGATAATTATAAGGAAGAAAAAAGTGGAAGTGTTGACGAGGAAAGCAGGAAGTGAAGATGATGGCAGCGCTGGAACAGAAGAAAATAACATTTCCATTCTGTTATCTCCTATTTCTTCTGAGTTATCAGAATGCAAATGTATTGTTAGTATTTCTATTTATATATGTCCCTTAAATAATTTAAATCTAGGAGCAGGTGATAACTGCATGGGGTGAAGCAGTAGTGCCTCGCCCACGGATCTAAGGGGACCCTACTGCACACAAACAAATGTATTATTCATCAAGGAACAAAACTGCCCTATGTCAATGGGCAGAAAATAATCCCACAGACAGGGATCAAAGCGCATCGCTAAATAGGGAAAATCTGATTAAAAATGCTGACAGATGGAGACATGGGGGGGGGGAATTCACGATAGTGTGAAGTGAGTAGCGGAGTCTTTGCCTCACTTCGCACTGACTGATATGCGCTCGCTGATGTACTGCGCGCAGACATCAGCGAGCACATATCAGTCAGTGGGAGGTGAGGAGAAGGATCCGGAGCTCACTTCGCACTATTGTGAATTCCCCCCATGGGTGTTTGGGCAGGAATGCACCAAGTCTAACCCAGTGTATAGAGGGGGTATAAGGCCTTCATTTTTTATTATTGTCCCTATAATGTTTTGTATTGTCTGACAGTTGGACCAAAGATAAGAGAGTTCTACTTGTAATGTCAAAAGCAAAGAAGAAATGGGTGCCAGTGAGGCCTCTGCCTTCAATTCGCTCATTCCCACAGCACTATGAGGTAAGCAGAAATGTCTTACTTAGAGGTCCAGTAAACTGGGAAAACCAATAGCTGTATAGATATGGGGGAGCTAAGATAATTAAAGAAAACCTCTGACTGGCTGCTATGGGCTAGTAGAACTCAGTGAATGATTATCCCAATTGTTGAATTTCCCTAGTACGGTGTATTCCTCCACAGCCTGAAAAAATAAAGGTTTTCTTTAAAGTCCTGATTTTTAGTGCTTTGTTTCTGTTTATCTGCATGCCCTTTAAAGACATACTTGAACATTATTGTATAAGCAGAAAAGAAAACTGGACAGTCTTTTTGAAATTTTCTTCCACTGGTGCTTCAAGTGCAAGCTAGTTTTGCTGTATTCTCTAGTAGCAAATTAGCTTTGACTACTTTATTAGAGTAAGAGTTAGTTAACCAAGTTATTGATTTGTTGGTGTAGGTTTCAACAAAAGTGCAGGTTTACACATATATTTACAATAGCGAATGCTAAGTGAAAAACACCTGTCTCCGTTACAAATGGAGAAGTTTGAGGACTTAAAGTGGACCTGTCACCTCAAAACTCGAATACTAAATTAGATTGTACTAATGAAATAAACATTTTTGTAAATATATATGTATTTTAAAAAAAGTACCTTTACACAGCATTTCTCTCTGTCATCTTCCCTGTCAGCCCGACTTTTCTTTCTCGAGTCAGGTTGGGCGGGGCTAAATGATGATTGGCATTATATCTCCTCCAATCATATCGCTGCTAGATTGTGATTTAAGGGATCTGATTGGAGGAACTTTAATGTCAGTCATTCTTTTAGCTCCGCCCAACCTGACTCAGAAAGAAAAGTTAGGCTGACAGGGAAAATGATAAAGGTACATTTTTTAAAATACATATATATTTAAAAAAATACTTATTTCATTAGTAGAACCTAATTTAGTATTCAAGTTTTGAAGTGACAGGTCCACTTTAACTAACAAAATCCAGCAAAAACAGCAGTAGAGAGTCGATTCTGCAGAGTGGGTCAGGCAATAAGGAGAAAAGCCTGTTTCCAGGCCTGCTTTGATTGTTATCGGATATGTCTCTAAGATGCTGTGCAGTTTCAAACTATGGACTTGGCAAAAAATGTTAGGCAGAGCCCCAAAATACATGCAGTCTCCTTATCAGATATAT
Organism: Pipa parva; assembly: GCA_019650415.1. Classification (NCBI taxonomy): domain Eukaryota; kingdom Metazoa; phylum Chordata; class Amphibia; order Anura; family Pipidae; genus Pipa; species Pipa parva. Next base: position 1,014 of record WMED01014685.1, on the reverse strand, counting down.
CCTTGACACTGTGTAATTTCCCCTATAGACATCACCCTCGATCATTTGCAGTGTCCCCCACAGACCTGTTCCAGATGCTTTGCAGCACTCCACACACATTCTATATGCACTGCAGTGCCCCATCCAACAAGCCCTAGATGTATGTATGTATAATTTTATTTATAAAGTGCCACAAATTTACGCAGCGCTGTACAATTCAGCAATACAAAGTACAATATAAACAAGGAAAAAGTGCATTAAACAATACAAGTAAAATATTACAAGGATATATCAAATTAAGTGCTAGGTTGTGATTGACACAAGAGCTTGGAGTTCCCTGCCCTAAGGAGCTTACAATCTAAGTGGGAGGAAGACTTACATACACAGATAGGACAATAAGAGTTGTGGAGTCATAGGTCTATAAATACAAATAAATAGATCAAAATAGATATAGATCAATACTGTCAATAAATAGATAAATACAATAGATATATACAGATATTAAACATAAAAAATTATACATAAAATGAATGATAAGAATCAATGCTAGTGCTCCGACAGATAGGATTTCAATTTGGTTTTGAAGGTGGAGAGGGAATGTACCTGGCGGAGACAAAGGGGTAAAGAATTCCAAAGGTGAGGGGCAGAGAGTGAAAAGGGTTTAAGACAAGAAAGGGCAGTATTAGTACGAGGTACGCAAAGCTGGTTGCTGTTAGAGGAACATAGTGGACACCGAGGAATATATAGACATAAGAGTGAGGAAATGTAGGGTGGCGCAAGAGAGTGGAATGCCTTAAATGTCAAATGGAGAACACTGTAAATGATTCTTTTAGTTACAGGAAGCCAGGGAGCAGAGTGAGGTTGGGAGAAGGGCTGTCCTCGCTGTAGAGAGAGAATTCTGGCAGCAGAGTTTAGAATAGATTGGAGCGGGGAGAGGTAGGAAACGGAAGGCCAGATAGAAGAACAGTGCAGTTCTCCAAGCGAGACAGGACAAGAGCATGCAAGAGGGTATTAGCAGTGGCGCGAGAGAGAAAG